>CAUYRB010035068.1:0-30706 GCA_963574695.1 Propithecus perrieri | reverse complement strand
TATTTTTAGTTGTCCAATTAATTTCTTTCTATTTTTAGTAGAGACAGGGTCTCGCTCTTGCTCAGGCTGGTTTCGAACTCCTGAGCTCAAACAATCTGCCTGCCTCGGCCTCCCAGAGAGCTAGGATTACAGGCGTGAGCCACCGCGTCTGGCCTGGTTGACTTTTTCTAGATTGAATTATGGGCTTACATTTTTTAGTCTATACATTTCAATGTGATTTGTTGACAATGATACATCATTCCTATAATCAGGAAAAGAAAAATGATCTCTAGATAAAAATAGACATAACATTACGACAACACACTTGAAAAGCTCAACTTCAAATATTTTAAAAAGAAAACTCTTATAAAATGTTAGTAATATCTCCAAATGTGTGGCAAATTATAATATAACTCAAGAAAAAATAATGAGAAGCTTGACTAGTTCCTGCTAAAAATTGGTAACCTTCAGTTTGAACTTCAGTAAGTATTCATTTGTCTTTAATCTTAGCTACTCAAAGGTTAAATTAAATCAATATACTGGGGTAATGACCTCGCCAGTTAGAATGATAAGCATATGAAATATGGTTATTTACATTAATGTAAGGTTAACCAAAAATAAAAAAGAGTGCAGCACATTCATATTGTTCATAGTACCATAAAGATTTATGGATAGACATTTTAACAATAAAAAGAACACAGAATGATGTACTTGGGATTTTAAATTTATGAGATCTTTTCCCAAACGACAATAGAATTAATTGAAGGGTAGAGAACCTGGGGCCTCAAGGCCACATGTGCCCCTTCAGATTCCCAAATGCGGCCCCTCAACCGAATCCAAACGTCATGGAACAAATCCCTTTATTAAAAGGATTTGTTCTGTAAAATTTGGATTCATTCAAAAGGCCACACTCAAGGATCCAGAAGGCCACATGTGGCCCCAAGGCCACAGGTGAGTCCTATTTTGTGCTCATCTATTTTTACCTGAACACATGGTATTTTCTTCTAGTTTTCAGGAAACAAACAAACAAATTGTTACTATTGTCTGTTAGGTAACTCTAAGGAGCAATTTTTAAAAGAATAACTGGAAAGGAGTTATTTATAGCCAGGTAGCAATTGAAAGCTGTTTCCATGGAAAATTTCCATTATAATTTTTATGCCTGCAAAGGTATAAAATGCATCTGAGTTAGGCAAAATGAAAGTGTCTAAAACTAAAGTAAGTCCCCAAAGTTTAGCTTAAATAAGAAAAAGCAACTTTGATAAAATCACAGAAAGTACTTAAATGTCCTCACTGAGCTTTAAAGTGTGCATTTCAAAATTTCCATCTAATAATTTTCCCATCTAACAAAAATGACTCCCCATTCCTGAGAAACCACTGTAATTCATTTTCATTGAATCTTTTAAAAGATTGGTTATTCAGAATCTACTACGTGTCAGCTACCCAAATGACGGGGTGGCAGATCAGTTGATTTTCATGGGTCTGAATAGGTAAGGTGCAGAGTCTGTTAGAGATTTAGATCAGCTTCAAGGGTGGAAGCCAAACAGAGAGAGCTGGGCATTGGGCTCACATCTTCTCCTTCCTTATACAATGGTCTTTCAGCTCTGGCCTCTAGGAGTACTGCACACGGCTTATCATAAAGAGTACTTTCTCCCTTGTGGCTGGATCTTAATTACGTTCCTTGTAGGTAATACAGCAATTGTAACTGCAAAAAGACAATACAGACATCTTAAGTACCTATCAGTTTAGATAAAAATCAGAGTAACTTATATGAATTTTTGGAACAATACCAAGAACTACTATTTATTGAGCAAGGACTGTAAGCTACCATTTACTGAGCCAAGCACATTACCTGCCTCATTTCATTTACTACTTGAAACAATTCTGCAACATAGGTACTATTTTCTGTCTCATTTTAGAGATGGGAGAAATAAAGCACAGAGATTTTAAATACCTTACTCGGGGTCACACCACAAGTAGGTGGAAGAATTTTAACTCAAGAGATTCCAATAATTTGGTTTTAATTTCTTTCACTGTAGTGCCTCACAAATCAAGGTCAATGCTAGCTTGGCTTTTGTATAATTAAAAGACAGATGTCAAACTGTAACCAGCTCTATGAACAAATTTTAATGACTCCTATGTGTGTTTTTAGTAATCCTCTCCCTCTCATGTTTTAGATTCTCAGCGAAGTAGGGCTTGACGACCAGAACCCTGTAACTTTTATCCACTTAACTTTCTTGAGTTGCTTCCCAGAAATGGTGGAATTTCTGCAAGAAAAAGGAGTTGAGATTCTGAAGGCTCCAAGGTAGACTTTCAGACACCAAGACTCACCGTCCTCACTAACCTGCCCCAATGTGCATAGCCCCTTGTTAATTTCAACCAAACCAGCCCCAATGCACGTAGCCCCTCTTAAAAAGGCTAATACTCTCCATTAGTTGGGGAGATGAATTTGGGGCTGATTCCCCTATTCCCAACTGTCATCTTTTATAATAAAATTTCCTTTCCTCCTTGGTAATCCTTTGTCTCAATAATTGGCTATCTGTGCAGCAAGTAACTGAACTAGGCTAGACCCTTTTTGGGTTCAGTAACAGAATTTCCCTTTTAGTCTATACAAATTATCATAAACACTGTAATACTGGCATTTAACAAATGCTTGCCCACTAAGTCTTTGAAGTTCTGCATCATTTCATTGGGATTTTTGTATCTTCAGAGCATAAAAGCTTATGAGTTGAGTAACATAACTATTCTTGAAAGATGGATAATGTATTAGAATATATTTAATAATTCTGTAAGTCAATCCACACTCTTTTCCAAAAATAAATTCCTGTTAATATTTTTTAATTTATGATTTCTCATTGAAATGTCTTTTCAAAAGTTTGAGCACTGTCATTTGTCACTAAAGCTACATTATGCTGAATGTCTTATATGCTTATGACTCCTGTTCTTTTGCCTGCAACACAGATCTATAATTTTCTTCTCAAGCATTGTCTTCTTGATCCAGTAACTGTTCTTCCCAAATCAATTGAAAGGCGGAGGAAACAAATTCCAAAGTACACACTGTGGAAGACTTAAAATATTGTTGATAAACTGGTACAACATAAAACAAAGAACAGTTCATCTATTCACGGAATGGGTGACATTTCATATTCAGAAGAAAGAGAATAAGCACATTAAAGTGATGAATGACATCTCTATCTTTTGCATACATTCACTTAGAAAAAAAAACATAGTCTCTACAAGTTGCTTTACAGTTGACGTCACTTTAACATAAAAAATTCCCCCTTACAACTCTTCTTGAAAATTGCTCTGTACGTCTCTCTGAAAACCTTTATTCTTTCAATCAGATTCTTTCTGACAGATAGATTCCTAGATTCAGTGTTAATGATGCCAATAAGCTCTAGGTGTTCCAAACAGATAATGATGTTGCTGCACAAACGCCCTTGCATATTGTCTGCCACTATTAATTATGGCAAACTCTATTGGTCAGTTCTCTGATCTGTCACCCTTTTAGAAAGCTCAGGACCACAGTCATCATTAAACCTTTGAAATACGTTGGACATTTCCTTTGGTAATCAATTTGTTTTACAACCATTGACAAATCACTGGCACTCATTTTCTACTTCTATGAAAGGAGAAGTTTGGAGTAGGTGTTCCCAAGTTCCATTTTCTACTTCTATAAAAGAAGACGATTGAACAAGGTATTCTCAAGTTCCCTTAGAGCCTGAGTTTTCTAAGTTTTAAGGATTTATCAATGTCATATGCCTGAAAGTCTCAAACAAACAATTTTACATTTGTAGACCTTAATAAAATACCACAGTGTGTACAATACAAACCATGGCAACTTAAATGAAATAATCAGACTCAACTCTCTATGAACCACACATTTGTGTTTTTTTTTTTTTTTGGAGATAGTGTTTTACTCTGTTGCCCAGATGTACAGTGGCGTCATCATAGCTAGCTGCAACCTCAAACTTCAAGTGATCCTCCTGCCTCAGCCTCCAGAGTAGCTGGGACTACAGGCATGTACCACTATGCCTGGGTAATTTTTCTTTTTTTTTTTTAGAGATGGGGTCTCACTATCTTGCCCAGGCTGGTCTCGAACTCCTAGGTTCAAGGTGTCCTCCCATTTCAGCCTCCCAAAGTGTTGGGATTACAGGCACGAGCCACTGTGCCCTGGTCGAACCCACATATTTTATTAAGTTATTAAATATTAAATGTCCGATTTCCTTAAGTACTAAGTTTGACAGTTGATATCTCTGACATTTTACTTTGACACTTCTTGTTTTATTTTTATTGTGAAGATATATCCTCATTCTTTCGAATGCACAATTTGGCTTGTATTATCTTCCAAAGTTTTTTTTAGAGCAATTTTTGTGAAACCATGGATAAGTCAAAAATGTGTATTATTTTCAAATATGAGTCCTGTCATGGAAACGCTGTAGCACAGACAGCTCGAAAAATCAATGCAGTGTTTAGGAAGGATATGGCTAATGAGTGCACAGTATGTCAACGGTTTGATAAGTTCCATTCTGGTGATTTTAATCTTAAAAATGAGTCATGTGGGCAACCTGAGACCAAGGTGGATAATGATGAGCTGAAAGCTGTAATGGAAGCGAATCCATCTCAACTTAGGCATGGTTTAGCAGCAAGGTTTGCCATTACTATTCCAATAATATTGGACCCTTTGAAACAAATGGGTGAGGTAAAGAAGCTGGATAGATGGGTTCCTCATGAATGAAATGAGCATCAGAAGAGAAATCATCTCAAAGCTTGCCTTTCTTTGCTGCCACGACATAAAGGCCAACCATTTCTACACTGTATTGTTATGTGTGATGAAAAATGGTTTCTTTTTGACAATCACAAGCATTTGGCACAATGGTTGGATATAGATGAAGTGCTGAAGCACAGTCCAAAACTGAATATTCATCCAAAAAAGCTAAAGGTGTCTGTTTGGTGGTCCAGCACTGGTATTGTACACTACAGCTTCATGAAACCTGGTCAGTCGATTACAGCGGATGTCTACTGCAACCAATTGGATGAAATGATGAGGATACTTGTGATTAAGCAGCTCAAATTGATCAATAGAGACAGGCAATCCTCTTGCAAGGCAATGCTTGACCACATGTCACACAAACAACGCTGCTCAAACTACAGAGTCTGGAGTTGGAAACTCTCTGTCACCCACCATATTCGCCAGACGTTGCACCAACTGCCTACCACTTCTTCCAGGCTTTGGGCCACTGCTTGCAAGGAAATTCTCAACAAGCTGTGGAAAACGCCTTTTGTGATTTCATTGCCACTCGCTCTCCGGGCTTCTTTGCTGCTGACGTAAACAAGGCACTGTTGATAGCAAAACCGTGAGGATAGTTAGGCGTATACCTTGATTAATTGTACTGCTTCTTATTTGAGATATAATAAACTAAACTTTTGATTCAAAATCGGACATTTCGTATTTGAAACTGGTATTTGTTTTTCATTTGATCATGTGACACATTCAAAATTTAGGGCATTAGGAGTTTTCTAGGAAGAAGATAGTATATGTAGGAAATATATGCCTGCCTACTGGCTAAAGCCATCTAAACCAGTATCACCAATAGAAACGTTAATAGAAAAACCCAAAACAGTAAACAGCAACAAAACCTAGCAAGATAAGTTTCAAAACGAAGGAATTATAAAACAAATCTCATGTGTCCAGTTAGTTAGCAAGTATTGTATCACCAAAACAGAGAAGCCTTTAGGAAGATCTTCCCAAGGTGCTCAAAACGGCAGAAATTTGAGCCATATAAAGACTGTTATACAAAAGCAGTGGACAAGTGAGCAAAATTTTAATATTTTATTATTAATAATAGTGAAAAATAGAGCCAAATTAATATTCAGCAAGGGAATTGGTTATGTAGATGAGACCACCTTTGGTAGAATACCTTATAGCCACTAGAAACTATGTTCCAGAAAAATATTGGCTGTCAACGTGGCACGGTATGTTACCTACCACATGTTTCTGGTTCTCTCCACTTCTAGACATGGTGGCATTTCACTTCCTGGCCCCATTGTGGTTGGGTGGGACCACGCGCTTGTTGTGGCGATGAATTAACTGTGAACAGAAGTGACTTCCAGGCTGGGTCATTTGAGTGTTGAAGCAACACCCTCCTGAAGCAACATCCTGCTGGGCGCTCTTTTCTCTGCGGATGGCAACCGGAAACATTCAAAGTGGCAGCTGCTCTGTCAGAGAGGGTCCCTGAGTGAATCAGATGACCCGAACCATTCTGCTAAACTTCACTGAACACACAGTGTGAGCAAGTGTTGTTCTGAAAATATGGAAATTCTGGGATTGTTCGTTACCTCTCTCTCTCAAAATACCTATTGCACTGTACCGCGGGTAACAAAAACCACAGAAAGTGAAACCACAGATAAGGGGGACGACTGTATTTTGGGAAAGAGAGACCACATTCATGTAACTGTTATTACAGTATATTGTTATAATTGTTCTTTTAGTAGTTATTAATCTCTTATTGTGCCTGATTTATAAATTAAACATTATCATAGGTATGTATGTATCAGAAAAAACATAGCACAGTATATATAGAGCTTGATACTATCCCCAGTTTCAGGCATTTGCTGGAGGTCTTGGAACATTTCTCCTGCAGATGAGGGGGTTCTGCTGTATATTCCTTATTTATAAAGTTGTTTTTTACATATTGGTTCTTTATATATTCTGGATATGAGTCTTCTGTAGAATATATGTATGTGAATATCTTCTCTCATTCTGTGCATTGCTTTTCCATTCTTGTGATGGTATCTTCTTTTTTGAACATAAGTTCTTAATTTTAGTGTAATCCAATTTATCAATTTTTTTCTTGTATAGTTAGTGCTTTTATGTCTTGTTTTTAAAGGTTTTGCCTACTCTGAGGTGAAGGAGATGCTCTTTTCTAAGAATTTTATTGTTTTATCTTTTACATTTAGATCCACAATCCACTTGAAATTGAGTTTTGTGTGTGGTATGAGGTAGGGATCAAGATATACAGATAGTCCCCAACTTACAACAGTTCAATTTATGATTTTTTGAATGTACTATGTTGCAGAAGCAACATGCATTCAGTAGAAACTGTATTTCAAGTACCCGTACAACCATTCTGTTTTTCACTTTCAGTACAATATTCAATAAATTACATGAGATAGTCGACACTTTATTATAAAATAGGCTTTGTGTTAGATGACTTTGCCCAACTGTAGGCTAGTGTAAGTGTTCTGAGCATGTTTAAGGTAGGCTAGGCTAAGCTATGATGTATGTTAGGTATATTAAATGCACTTTTGACTTATGATATTTTCAACTGAGCTTATCAGGACATAACTCCATCATAAGTTGAGGAGCACTTGTACTTTTTTCCATGTTCTTACCCAATTGCTCAAATACTATTTACTAAAATATTAACTTTTCCCAACTTCACTGTAGTGTCATCTTTGTCATAAATCAGGAGGCCATATGTACCTGGATCTGTCTCTGGCTTCTCTATTATGTTCCATTGATCAACTTGTCTTCTATTTTTTTTGGCACCAATACACACTGTGTTAATCACCAAATCTTTATAGTAAGTCTTGATATCAGGTAGTGTACTAGTGTTGTTTTTCTTCTTTAATATTTTCTTGGCTATTCTTAGCCCTTTGAATTCCATCTGAACTTTAGAATCAGCTTTTTTATTTACAGATAAACAGATGCACGTGCGCATGCACATACATACTCTTTTCTGGGGTTTTGATTAGGATTGCTTTGAATTTTTAGATTAATTTGAGGATATTTATATCTTAACAATATTGAGTCTTTCAATCCATGAACATGAAATATCCTTCTACTTATTTAGGTCCTTAAAAAGTGATCTCTATAATGTTCAGTCGTTTCCAATGTAGAGGTTTCACATATCTCTCATTAGATTTATTCTTAAGTATTTGATTTTTGATGATATTCTGAGTGGGATCTTTTTAAACTTTTCATTTTATATTTGTTTAATGTTGGTCCATCCATAAATACAATTTTTTAAATTAAATTTTGTTTTGGAATCATTTTAGATTTTACAGAAAAGTTGCATATAATACCCTTCCCCCTACTTCCCTTAATGTTAACATAACCATGATGCATTTGTCAAAACTAAGAAATCAACATTGAAACAATACTATTAACTAAACCATAGACTTTATTAGGATTTCAGCAGTTTTTCCACTAATGTTCTTTTTCCGTTCCAGAGTCCACTCAAGAATGGCACATTGCATTTAGTCATCATGTTGTCTTGGTTTCCTCCAGTCTGTGACAGTCTTTCCTTGCTTTTCAGGACCTTGAAAATTTTGAAGAGTACTGGTCAGGTATTCTGTAAAATGTCCCTCAGTTTGGGTTTGTCTGACGTGTTCTCATGAGTACAGTGGGGTTGTGGGACTTGGGGAGGAATATCACAGAGGTGAGGGTCCCTTCTCAGTACATTGTGCCAGATGGTACATGATATCAACATGAGTCAGCACAGATTGATGAAAACCTTGACCATTTCATTAAGATGATGTCTGCCAGTTTCCTCCTCTGTAAACTTATGATTTTTCTCTTTCTGTACTCTATTCTTTGGATGGGGTCACTAAGTCCAGCCCACACCCCAGGAAAGTATAATTAAGATCCCTTTTTAATCCTTCCCTGATGTCCTCCCCAGACAACCATTGATCTATCATCTGCCACCATATCTATTATCTGTTATCTATGATCTATTATGTCACTATTGGATTTCTTAGAGTTTTATATAAATGAAGTCACATAGTATGTATTTATTTTTGTCCATTTTTTCACTCAGCATAATTATGGTGAGATTCATTCATGTCATTGACTGTATCAATAGTTCATTCCTTTTGATTGCTGAGTAGTATTCCATTGTGTGGATATACTACGATTCGTTTATCCGTTTATCTGTTGATGGACATTTAAGACATTTCCAGTTTGGCATTTGTATTAGTTTGCTAAGGCTGCTATAAAATATCACAAACTTGGGAGTCTTAAACCAGAGAAATTTATTTTCACAGTCTGGCAGCTTCCCACAAATTTTTTTGATATGTTATGTTCTCATTTTGATTAAAACATGTACAACTACCATGTATCAATAAAAAGGTTCAAAGTACTTTCTAATTTCTCTTTTGATTTCTTCTTTGACCCATGGGTTATTTAGAAGTATATTACTTTGTTTCTAAAATATTACAGTTTTTCTATAAATCTTTCGGTCACTGATTTCTAATTTAATCCCATTATAGTCAGAGAACATACCATATGATTTTAATTCTTCCAAATTTATTGAGATTATTTTATGACCCAAAATATGGTCAGTCTTGTTAAATGTTTCATGTGCTTTTGAGAAGAATGTATATTCTGCTGTTGGTGGGTGGAGTCAAATAAGTTGATAATATGTTCAAATGCGCTCTATATCCTTGCTTATTTTCTAATTAATTCTTGAGGGAGGTGCATTGAAAACTCTGATTATAATTGTGTATTTGTATATTTGTCTTATGGTCTTGAAATTGTTGACTCTATGTCAGTTATTGTGTGTAAAGTGCCATGTATGCTCCAGATGACGTTATCTTCCATCACAGAGAATTCACGCTTTAATCTGCTGGGCTGATAGAGGGGGGGCTGATCATCCATTTCTGTTTGGGACTGAGCATGGGTGAGGGTTGGATGGGGTGATGAGTATGGCGCAAGTGGGTTAGACTCAGCCTGTCTCTGATTAGACCCCTTTCCTATGGAATGGCCCTCTAGGGCTTTTAATTGAGAAATAGGAATTTGTTTTCTTGAAGGTTTTCTGGAGGTTAAGTTCTGTTCTTAAGAGGTTTTCAGCTTGGGTATTCAGTCTCCCACCCCTAAGCAGCTTCAAAATTTGGCACACAGCTTAAGGGGGAGACTAGGTGCCTCCATTTAACACCTGAAATACTCAATTTTTCTCCCTATGGTCTCAAATATATACCAAAATCTCTGCTGATTTCACTATTCCCTGCCCTGGCCCCCTCTCCCTGGGGGACAACCTTGGATTTGCAGCCTCCAGCTATGCTCAGAATCAGTAAGTGTCTCCAGGATAGAAGTATGGATAGATCCTCAGTGTCATTCATCACTCCCTCTAAGGCTCTCAACTCTTGTCTATTTTAGTTTCGGTCCCCTATCTTCTGGTAGATACTGTGATATCATTTCTTTTTCAAATTTGTATCTGACTTTTCACTCAGATATACTTCTTACGTCACTTGTTTACCGTGATTTCACTATTCTTGAAACAGATATCTGAATCACTTTTCGAATGCGTATTTCACTTTCTTTACTGTTACTATCCTGAAATACACATGAATCATTTTCCCAAAAAACAAAAAAGAAGCATTACACAGGACTTTGACTTCTCTAAATATGGCAGGCTACATACCCTAAAGCACCCTGCTACTCTAAAACAAGAGATTCTGGAAAAGGTTTTTTAATAGACTGTGGGACTTGCAGTAAATAAAGAAAGTCTTCAAGTGGTCCCTAATAAAAATTAGGATGAAACCAAGATGGAAGCATGAGTAGTAAGAGGCCTGGAGGTTGATATTGCCCTAAGGGTAAATGTAGACATAGTGTGTCACTTGATCAGAGACAACAAATCTTGGGCTAGTTCCAAAATAGGTTTCTTGAACCTGACATTCCTAAATAAGGAAAAATATTTGAAAAAGCTAAAGTAGTCCCAGAATGGTAGTTCCTATTGACTCCTTGTAGAAGCATCAAAAAATCCCCAACTTAAGCCTACAGGACCCCCAAAGATTAGGATAAATATCTGTGGTCTTACAAACAGATATCAGCAAACGTAAGAGAAAATAAGTCACCATGATTAAATTAGAACAATGAACAACAGATTTAGACCACCATGGTCTTCAGATACAGGAATTATAATATTCAAATTATGACATAAATTTACATGAAATAATGGAAATTTAAAAACGGAATTACAAAAACAATCAAGCAACAAGATACTATCATAAATAATTGAGAATTTTTTTCTTTTTTTTTTTTTAAAGACAGGGTCTCACTCTGTTGCTCAGGCTGTTGTGCAGTGGTACAATCATAGCTCACTGCAGCTTTGAACTCCTGGGCTCAAGTGAACCTCCCACCTAAGCCTCCAGAGTAGCTGAGACTACAGGCTCACATCCACCATGCCCAGCTAATAATTGGTAATTTTTGAAATAGAAATAAACAATGTACCTGAAAATTAAAAATGCAATTGTTAACATTATAAAACTTTATGAAACCATGGCTTAAACAGCAGATTACACATGGATGAAAAGAGAATTATATCATGGAAACTGGATCTGAATAAATTACTCAGAATGTAGTCAAGAAAACAAGAAGAAAGAAATTATGAAATTGGGATTAGAGATGTGAAAGATAGAATAGTAACTCTAATTTATGGATTTTGGGGGATTCATTAGTGAGAAGAGAGGAAAGGAAATATTTGAAGATTTAGTGAATGATAATTTTTCAATTCGGATGAAAGATATAAATTCACAAATACTCAAAACATGATTTATAGCAAGCCTGATAAAGACAGAGAACTCTAGACCTAGCTACTCTTTAGTAAAACTCCAGAATACAAAGGTAAAAATATTTTAAAAACACCTTAGGAGAAAAAAATTACCTATAAATGAATGACAACTAGATTGCAGATTTCACAAAAACAAAGGTAGAAAATATATTTACCAATAATATCTTCAAAGTGCTGAAGAAACATAACTGTCAACCTGGAATTGGACAATAATTGTCCACTTTGAATTATGTATTTAGCACAATTATCTTTCAAGACTGAGGGCAGGTTGGCCGGGCGCGGTGGCTCACGCCTGTAATCCTAGCTCTCTGGGAGGCCGAGGTGGGTGGATTGTTTGAGCTCAGGAGTTCGAAACCAGCCTGAGCAAGAGCGAGACCCCATCTCTACTAAAAATAGAAAGAAATTAATTGGACAACTAAAAATATATAGAAAAAATTAGCCGGGCATGGTGGCACATGCCTGTAGTCCCAGCTACTTGGGAGGTTGAGGCAGAAGGATCACTTGAGCCCAGGAGTGTGAGGTTGCTGTGAGCTAGGCTGACGCCACGGCACTCACTCTAGCCCGGGCAAAAAAGAGTGAGACTCTGTCTCAAAAAAAAAAAAAAAAAAAAGAAAAGGGCAAGTGGAATAACGTGCAAAATAAAAGTACTTCCAATTTTTATCTTATATTTCTTTCTATACTATTTGAACTATCTTTCCAACAAAAGTGTATTACCCTCTCCATAAAATTATCAAGATTACCATCTATAATAAAAAAGCTGATAGGAAAACAATAATAGCAACTACTTCTATTTAAACTGAATATATTTAATTCAAAGCTACTAAGCCCAAAATACTTACTTTGAGTTTTCATAAAGTAATGCCAGAGGCTGTGTTAAAGTTGCAAATATTTTTCGGATCATAGATGGCAAAGAAATATGTCCAACTACATTGGAAAGAATGCTGGTGATTGAATTGCCAATAGCGAAGAGGGTATCAGAATGTTCTTCCTTGAAGCTCAGAGTGTGGAAAGAATAGATCACTCTCACGGTAAGTTTAAATAAAGAAGTCAATTTCCCTAGGGGCTCGTTCTTCTTTTTGGACCAATCTGAAGAAGGTCTCTGTGATGCTAAGATAAAATTGAACTGATTAAAAACTCAAGTATATTGGAAATAGTGTCCACCTTTATAATTTATCTCTCACATTTAATGCTAGATACATCAAATACATGTGCTTTTGTTGACTGATAGGCCAAACAAATCTTAAAATAATATACTAATAATAGATAAATATCACTAGAACATCATCTTTACGAAGGAGAATGCGAGACAAAGAAAACTATTTGCAGATCTAGAATAAGAATTCCAGGCCAGGCCAGGCCAGGCACTGTGGCTCAGGCCTATAATTCTAGCACTCTGGAAGGCCAAGGTGGGAGGATCACTTGAGGTCAGGAGTTCAAGACCAGCCTCAGCAAGAGGGAGACCCCGTCTCTACTAAAAAACAGAAAAATTTAGCTGGGCATGGTGGCACGCGCCTGTAGTCACAGCTACTTGCAAGGCTGAGGCAGGAGTGCCTGAGCCCAGGAGTTTGAGGTTGCTGTGAGCTAAGCTGATGCCATGACATTCTAGCTCGGGCAACAGAGCAAGACTCTGACTTAAAAAAAAAATTTCAGAAAAACCAGTCTATTTTACCTAAGGAATTATAAAATGCATTTCAAACTTTTATATTTCTTAGAATTTCAATAACTAATCTGTAAAAAGTACTAAATTATAGGTAAGGTTGTATGATAGGTTGATAGGTTCCCAAACTAAATTTTTAAAAGTTTTTAAAATACGAAAAAAAATTGCTATCAGAAAATAGCTATTTCCTGGCTGGTCTATAGTACACTGATCCCTACAAACAATACTGAACAAGTCAGAGATCTAAATACTGAGAAAGGAAAAGTCTACTGTTTCCTCGGTTTCAAAAAAGATTGTCTTAAAAGCACTGACTTTCCTTTGTACCCTTCTTAGATCATCTCTCTCCAGAGAAATACCTACAGGAATAAATTCACATTTCTCTTGCCCAAAATATCATCCCCATTCCAAGATTACCTTTGTTTCTCTCAAACAATCCATTCTTTTAAGGAAAGGGATTCTCAGATTTAAGAGAAAACTCTAATCCAGTGCTTGTTAATTAAAAATTAATCTCACGTGGAGAAATGAAAAACAAATGTTGCTACTAGAAGTAAATCAACCTTTCTCCCTATAATCAGTTTCTCAGACATCAATGTACATTAGAAAATAATACCCAGAAATTCTTGGACAGGATGTTCAGGCTGAGGTGACAGCCCAGGTGTCACTGGTTACATGTCACAGGTGACTGATCAACTTGTAAACAAATTGAGAGTAATGGCAACAAGGTTTTGCGCTATTAGAAAAGGTAGATATAAGTACAGAAAGTGGAGTGACTAGCACAAACCATGTGATATTATATGGTAACTGGAGGTGTATCTAGAGAAACAGGTAATAGCTATGTGATCACACACCCCTATATCCCAGCTGTGTCCACTCAAGAGAATATAGAAACAATGACACCTTTGTAAGCAATGAAAAAATCTTAATTTCTAAATGCCATTCTCAGACAAAAAATAACCATGTTCCTTGGAGAAATGGCTGATTCTAGGCTGCAGGCAAAGTATAAGATGAGGCTGGGTATCTTATGCCAATTGGTTGAGATGTTCTCAAAGAATAATAGAGACATGTCAAAAGAGATGAGCCAATATGAAGGGAATCATAGTGCCTAATCGGGACAACTTGGGCATTAAAATAAATTATAATAGTAATGAATTATAGCCCCACTGAATAAAATGGAAATCCGGGAGTCCACAGTGATAAAATAAACTGGGGGCATGGGAAGCTATACTTTACATTACAATGTTACCTATACCTGGAAGGGACAAGTGTCGAGTAATGCTCACTCAATAATTCTAGAATGATTATGGGAATACAATGAGACAACAAATTAAAACTAAGTACAGCATTTAGAACTAATATAAGTGACAAGGGAGATAAACATCTTGATACAAACTAAATCAAATGAAACAGTGTGAACTATCATTTCAGAAATCATAGTGTCTTAGACAAGAAGCATCAATGGATGATAAACTTATGGTTCAAAGTTTGCTGAGGAAGAGTATTTACATAGTCTCAAACTGCCACAAAACACTAATTTATTCATCATAAGTATTTATTAACTTTACAGTAGAAAACCTTGAAGATACCATCTCAACCAAATAGTAAATGCTAACATCACCAGTAATGGGAAATAATGAATTGTAGAAGAACTACAGCATTACTTCTATGGTATTCCTGTAAAGAAATGAATGAAACCTGGATCTAATAGGGACCCTAAATAAATAACGTTGCCTGAGTGGTCCATGTGTGAAAGACACAGAAGACAAGGCTGAGGATCTGTTCTAGGTTGTAGACCTGTCTACTACATACTTTGAAATGGTTCAGAGAAGAAGGAAAAAAAGAATGAATAAAATGTATTCCTGGTTCAGGGCAAGGGGTGAATAAGACAAACGCAGTCAACTGTAAACTAAGAAATCTGAGTCACCGGGCATGGTGGCTCATGCCTATAATCCTAGCACAATGGGAGGCTGAGGTGGGAGGACTGCTTGAGGTCAGCAGTTCGAGACCAGCCTCAGCAAGTGTGAGACCCTGTCTCTACTCAAAATAGAAAGAAATTAGCCGGACCAACTAAAAATATATAGAAAAAATTAGCCGGGCACGGTGGCACATGCCTGTAGTCCCAGCCACTGAGGAGGCTGAGGCAGTAGGATCGCTTGAGCCCAGGAGTTTGAGGTTGCTGTGAGCTAGGCTGATGCCACGGCACTCTAGCCCGGGCAACAGAGTGAGACTTTGTCCCAAAAAAAAAAAAAAAAAAAGTCTTGCACATCAAATTAAAAAAAAAAAAGCCAAAGTCCTCACACCAGGGCCTACCTAAAGGTGCGACCCAACCTGACCCTTCCTTCTCTCTAACTGCACCCCCTGACTGTGCTCAACTTGCTGGCTGCTCCTCGTCTTCCAGGAATCAGCTCACCTGTCCCGTTCTGAAAGAGGCCTCCTGTCTCTCACTCACATCACTCTGCTTATTTCCTCCATGACACTTACTACTAACTGAAATTCCTGTTTACCCACTTATTTACATGATCATTGTGCAAGATCCAGGAAGGTGGGGGCCTGGTCTGTCTCGCTCAGTCTCTGGCTCAGAGTAAGAACTAAATAGATATTATTTTTAATCAGTTAATTATTAATTAACTAGGCTGAGCATGCTGGCTCACATCTGTAATCCCAGTATTTGAGAGGCCAAGGCAGGAGGGTTGCTTGAGCCCAGGAGTCCACGGTTGCAGTGAACTAGGATCGCACCACTGCACTCCAGCCTGGGTGGCAGAGTGACACCCAGTCTCAAAAATAATAATAATAATTAATTAGAGAAAAAAGTAACAGCCCAAGAGAGACAGAATAAAATAACCAAAACTAAACACCTTAAAAAAAAACATATAATATAGGCAATAAAAAGAAGTTCAAAACTTTCTAATCAGTATCTCAGAGAAAAGTTATAGTTTATCCATTAAAAAAGAAAAGAGAAGAAACACAGATGCTCACCAAAAACTAAATTAATAAATGAGAAAAAATTTAAAATTCTTGAACTTAGGAAATATAATTGACAAAAAATTTCAATAGCAGGACTAGAAGCTAAACATTGATCTTTCAGATTATAAATTAAAAATGAAGAGATTTAGGGAAAAAAATCACTTAAAAAGTTAAGAGACTCAAGAAGATCAATTCAAAAACCCTAATATCCACCTAATAGATGTTCAACAAAAAGAGAACAGACCGTATGCAAGATAGAAAATTATTAAAGTTTTTCCAGAATAAAGCAAAGATGTGAGTCTCCAGGCATCACTAAGTCATGAGAAGGATAGATCAAAATGCACACACACACACACACACACACACACACACAACCCTAGAGCCACCATCATCAAATTTCGGAATGCCAAATGTAAAGTTTCCAGGAAGAAAGAATTAGTTGCCTACAAAGGAACCAGAATCACACTGGCATCTTTTATCAGCAACATTCAATGCCATAAGACAACAGAGTATTGCCTTTATTGAGGAAAATTTATTTTAAACATAAAATTTTCTATCTTCCTGAGTTATCAAGAATAAGAACAAAATCTAGACATCAATGTGCAAGCAAGGACTCTGATATTTATCAGATAGTGATCTTTGAGAGCCTCATTCAAGTACGTACCACAGCGAAACAAGAAAGGAGTGCAAGAACGTGACAGACACAGCAGTCGTAACCCAGCAGAGAATGAAAAGACACCCCACGACGACAGCTGTGCAGCAGGCCTGGAAAGCAACAGGACCAAATTAGAACCTAGAAAAACTAGAAAAATTCAACAAACTCTAAAGTAAGTGTGTCCATAAAGAAAATGGATGCCTTGCAAGAAATGGTTTAATTTAAAAGTTAGATAATTTTAGTTATAAGACGGATGTATAAAATAATAATAAAGGTAAATAGGTATGATGTGCTGTTCCTCTTCCCTTCTCCTAGAAATCACTCTTCCTGCTGGTTTTTGAGAGTTTTCTTCTCCCTCAAATACCTGGGTTCATGAGCGTAGGATCTCATTTCCTTCTATAGTTAGGCTGTCACATTACATGGTTCTTCTATTTATTTATTTTTTATTTATTTTTTTTTTTTTTTTTTTAGACAGAGTATCACTCTGTTTCCCGGGCTAGGGTGAGTGCCATGGCGTTAGCCTAGCTCACAGCAGCCTCAAACTCTTGGGCTCAAGCGATCCTTCTGCCTCAGCCTCCCAAGTAGCTGGGACTACAGGCATGCGCCACCATGCCCGGCTAATTTTTTTGATATATATTTTTAGTTGTCCAGATAATTTCTTTCTATTTTTAGTAGAGATGGGGTCTCGCTCTTGCTCAGGCTAGTCTCGAACTCCTGACCTAGAGCAATCCTCCCGCCTCGGCCTCCCAGAGTGCTAGGATTACAGGCGTGAGCCACCACGCCTGGCCTACATGATTCTTCATTGAACAAATATTTATATGATCTCATTTATCTCTGGATACTGGCTTTCAGTTTTTAAGAATCAACCTAGAGGCAAAACATAAAGGACATATGTGGTTATAGAAGAGAATATATGTTGTAAACCGAGATGCTGCAGTGCCCAGCTGAGGATGACAGCAGACCAGAGACAGATGGAGCTGGAACAGTGAAGGGAAATGTGGGGAACTAATCTTCTCATCTTACAGTGTGAGAATGCAAGGGAAACTCTAATTGATAGGTCAAGACATAAAAGTTCAAAAAATATTTTTTAAAGCTACAGTGATAACCAAGAGAGGAACTAAAAATAAAATGTGACAAGCTGAAAGGAAAGAGGAAGAAAGGAAAGAAAGGTTAATTCATCATTATTGTGATGGGGACATAACAGAGACTGTCTAAAAACTTAAAAATCAAGGAATCGTGGTAAAATCATATCACGGCAGTAACTACCAGAAGGACCAAAAAGAGAGAAGTTAAAAAGTTGTATCTCTAAGGAGAAAAACAAGCTGAAGTGGCTAGAGAAGGAGGAAGCCTCGGACTTTTCATTTATATCCCTCACACCAACTTAAATATCTCTTGTGCCATTGCCGTGAGGAGATGTCAGTTTTTGTAAATTAAAACATATACGTAAAATTTAACATACAGTTTAAAATGAAGATAATAATCCCCCAGATATGAATTGAATACGATCATGGCTGAAGTTCTCCATCGACCAGATGATCTGTAAGATCTCAGATCTAGCATCCTATGATTCAGTGACCTGGAAAGGCTACAAATGGCGACTTCAGGCCAGGCATAGTAGCCTGGCTCATGCCCGTAATCCCAGCACTTTGGGAGGCCGAGGGGGGAGAATTGCTTGAAGCCAGGAGTTCAAGACCAGCCTGGGCAACATGGCAGGACCCCGTCCCTACCGAAAAAAAAAAAAATTAGCCAGGTGGTGGCGCGCACCTGTAGTCCCAGCTACTCGGCAGAGGCAGGATCACTTGAACCCGGGTGTCCAAGGTTACAGTGAGCTGTGATCACATCACTGCACTCCAGCCTGGCTGACAGAGCAAGACCTTTCTCAAAGAAAAAAAAATTGACTTCAGAAAATGTCGATGCCATTTCTTTTGGAAGTATATTGTCAGTGCTTCTGACCCCAGCCTTAAAAGCAGAAATAGACCCCAAAAGCACTTCTGCTCCCTTCATCTGATTTACACTATCAGGGAGAGAATCTGTTTTGGAAACAATCCACAAGACGATGTTCTCCCTAAGGCCCGCTTTAGCAGAGGTTATCTTTTTATAGGATTTATACTACACTTTTACGTACAGTAAGGTATTCCCTGTGTTACTCACAGTAATACAACAACTCTTTAAGGCAGGCACAGTGTGTACCACCACTCCCACTTACCTTATGAAGAAACTGAGTCCCAGAGATGTAAGTTAGCAGCCCAAGAATTCTAAACTACTAAATAACAAAGATCAGAGCTCAAACATGTCTCTGACCCCAAATACTAGTCTCTCTACTACACTGGCTGCCTCTAGTTAAAAAACCCAATAATCCAAAGACATGCAAATGGCCAACAGGTGTACGAAAAGGTGCTCAACATCGCTAATCATCAGGGAAATGAAAATCAAAACCACAGTGAAATATCACCTCCTGACATCTGTTAGGCTACTATCAAAAACACAAGAGATAACAAGTGTCAGGATGTGGAGAAAAGGAACCCTTGTACACTGTTGGTAGGAAGGTAAATCGGTATAGCTATTATGGAAAACAGTATGGATTTCCCTGAAAAATTAAAAATAGAACCACCATATGATCCAGAAATCCCAATCCTGGGTATATATCCAAAGGAAATGAAATCAGAATCTTGATGAGATACCTGCACGCCCATGTTCATTGCAGCATTATTCACCGTAGCAAAGATATGGAGACAACCCAAGTGTCCATCAGCAGATGAATGGATAGACAAAATGTGTTATATATGTACAATGGAATATTACTCAGGCTTTAAAAAGAAGGAAATTAAGTTGCCATAGTGTCTGAAAAATTAAAAATAAATAAACAAACAAACAGAAGGAAATCCTACCATTTGGACAACATGGATGAACCTGGAGGACGCTGTGCAAAGTGAAATAAGTCGGGCACAGAAAGACCAATACCACACGGTCTCACTTACCCGTAGAATCTGAAATAGTCGAACTCACAGAAGCAAAGAGTAGAACAGTGTTTGCCACGGGCAGGCGGGACAGGGAAATGGGGAGATGTTGGCCAAAGGGCACAAGCTTATAGTGCGATGACTACAGTTAACAATACTGCTTTGTATACCTGAAATTTGCTAAAAGGGTAGATCTTAAGTGTTCTCACCACACACACACAAAAAGCCCTTTAGAGAATAGAAAAAGAAGGAAGACTCATATTATGAGCAATTGCAAGCCTAATATAAAAACTTAAACAAGGTCAATACTGGAAAAGAAAATTGAAGGTTGATTGCATTCATGAACATGGATGCAAAAATCCTGAGTCAAATCAGCAAACTGAATCCAACAATTTAAAAAAAAGTGAAAAAATATCATGACCAAGTTGAGTTTATTCCAAGAATAAAAGGGTAGGTCAGCATTAGAACATATATTTAGGTATTAATTTATGTCATTAGTAGAAAAATTATGTTGTGATCTGAATTGATGTGGGAAGGCGTTTGATAAAATTCAAAACAACAGTCATGAGACAAAAAGCAAAAAAACATTTACAAATTAGAAAGAGAAAAGAATGTTCTTAACATGATAAAGGGTACCTTGAAACATTAACACATGCTCTTTAATACAGGGATAACAAAAGGTTACACACCACCCCCAGTTCTACTCAGCACTGCACTGGAATTCTAACCTGTACACTCAGGAAAGAATAAGGAAAAAAATAAAGAATTTTTTTTAAAACTGTCATTATGCGTGGATATTATGTTCTACACAGAAAACTTCCAATTACCTATAAATTATTAGAATTAATGAAAGAATTTAGTAAGTTTCCTGGGCATAAAATCAACATGAGTCAACTGCGCTTGAGCTCAGAAGTTCAAGACCAGCCTGAGCAAGAGTGAGACCCCCCCCCACTAAAAATAGAAAAATTAGCCGGATGTGGTGGCCCGCACCTGTAGTCCCAGCTACTCAAGAGGCTGAGGCAGGAGGATAGCTTGAGCCCAGGAGTTTGAGGTTGTTGTGAGCTGTAATGATGCCACTGCACTCTAGCCTGGGCACCAGAGTGAGACCCTGTCTTAAAAAAAAAGTGTTCTGTCAGGATTGATATCTTACATGTAGTTAGGATTATGCGTTCTTAGTACAAGGCAAGCAAAACAGACCAATGAAACAAAAAGAGAGCCCAGAAACTAACCTATACTGAAGTCAAAACATGATATATGATAGATCTGGTATTCTGGATCAGAGGGATTATCCACACAGAAAAAAAATGAAAATGGATTTCTGCCCCATACCACACATAAAAACTAATCCCAGGTGGATGAGGAACTAAAACAGGACCAGCAAAACTTTAAAACTTTTAGAGAAAATGCAAAAGAATATTCTAATGATCTGTGGGTAAGGAAATAGTTTTGAATCAAGCAAGAAAAACACAAACCATAAAGAAAAAAATTAGTAAAATTGACTAGTGAAAAGGACTTCTGCTTAGTAAAATCACCATTAGAAAGTAAAAAGGTAAGCCTCAATCTGAGAAGATATTTGCAACTTATAACCAGAGAAGAATCATTATCCAGGATCTGCAGAGAATCCCAAAGGAAAAGAAAGAAAAAGACCAGGACATGTACAGAAGACACAGGCGGATCTGTGAAAAGGAAACATGAATGGCCAACATATATGCAAAGACACACTCAACATCATCAATCACGGAACTGCAAGTTAGAATGACAATAAAATAGCTTTTCAAAAACAGAAACCCAACAAAGCCAAGCACTGGCAAGGATATAGAACCACAAATATTCTCATGCACTGCTGGCAGGATTATAGATTGGTTCAGCCACATTAGAAATTTGGCATTATTTCATGCGGCAGATACCGTGAACTGGTTTGCTCAACTTTTATTCTATTCTAACCTCCTTCTAGTATGCCTGCCTATATTTCAAAGGGCAGAAAATGAAAAACTACATTTACAAGACACCCCTCTAGCAAGGGTTCCAAATGTGATTAAGGTTTGACCCATCAGTGCTCTCTCAGTGAGACTTGGCTGAGTTGAGTGGGGAGAGACGCAGGGTGGAGGATATTTGTGTTGCTGGCAGGGATTATAATGGTGGTTTCCCAAGTGTAAGGGGTGGTTTCAGAGGAGAGGCTTGGTTCTGGAGCCAGAAGGTCTAAGAGTGGCTTCCTGATTTAGCTGAAGTGCCCCCTAATTGTGCCTGAGGCAGTGTGGCTTTGGAGCCAGAACTGTATTGGCAGCTTTCCAATTGAAAACATAGCTTCCTGTTCCAGGGAAAAGTGGTAGCTTTCTTGGTGGCCCAGTCCTTTGGTGTGGCTTTGGGAATCACTACTAGATGTTCTGTCTATAGTCTGTTTCTGCAACCTTCCCAACAATTCTGTAAATCATCAGGAACCTACAGTAAATCCCTTTCTGCTTTAATGAACTAAGATGTAGTCTGTTCTTTGCAACTGTGCTTTGATCGATACATCTAACAAAGTTGTACTTGCACATACTATATGGCCCAGCAATTACATTCCTAGATACCCTAAAGAAACTCTTGGATGTATAGACCACAAGTACGTACAAAGATATTTATTGCAGCATTGTTTGTAAGAACAAAAAACTGAAAACAACTCAATGTCTATCAAGAGCAGAATGGATAAATAAGTTATGGTATAATGAAGAGAATACTACACAGATATGAAAATAAATGACCCATAGTTTACATGTCAAGATGGATAAATTGCAAAAATAATATTGAATGAAAATAACTTACAACAGAATATATATAGTATGATTTCATTTATATAAGCTTAAAACTAAACAATATATTATTTGGAGATACATAGATATGTGGTAAAACTGTAAAGAAAATACAAGAAGCGACTAACACAGAACTCAAGATAATTGCTACATTTGGTGGGAAGAGATAGGTGTATTATCAGAAACAGATTGAGATTCTGTCTCAAAAAAAAAAAAAAGAAAAGAAAAAGACATACAAGAGGATTCAGGGGTACTGGTGTGTGTTATGCCAAAGCTGGGAATGGGGGATGGTATTCATTCAACTTTACATTTATGTTACATGCTCTTCTCTATATATAATTTATTTGATAGTTTTAAATGTTAAAGAAAATAAAAAGTGAGGAAGCAAGAAAAAAATGAAGGCATTAACACAACCAACCACACAATTCAGTTCTCTCCTAAAGATATACCAGCACAAAAATGAAATGATAGAGTGTACAGTTATTACCGCAGCATTATTTGAAATAACAAAAGATTGGAAACAATACAAATATCCATAAGTTGGGAACAATGGTACATCCAACATAATGAAGTAGGGTGCAGGTGTAAAGTATACGAAAGAATTCTATCTGTCGATATGGTGTGATCTCCAGTGTGTGTCCAGTGAAAAATTCTTGGTGAGCAAAAGTGAGAATAATAGACTTTTGTGTTAAAAGAGGAGAACTATATAATAAATGTTATTAATATAAAATAATATAATAGTAACACACATATAGTGTCCTTTATTTTCAAAAAGGAACATTAAAAGAATAAATGAGGAATTAATAAAAATGATTACTCATGGGAGAGGGGCAGAATTGAAAGGAAAGGATTGGAAACAAACTTCTCTATGTATACATTTTTATATAGTTTTAACTTTTGAGCCACGCAATTATTTTTACATACTGAAACAATAAATGTAAGTCCTGAAGAAGAAAAAAAGCAAGGCCTGGAATTGAAAACAAACTAAAATAAATAAAACTAGCCACATTGGAAACAACCACACAAAGGAAAGAATTACTTCAAGAGACTTTGAAACCAACACTTTGACTTTGCTTGGTGATGTATTTCTGTAGAGAAATCTTAAATTTTATTCAACGAGTCTATTGGTAGTAAAAGTATTGGCATGTTATTTTGAAGCTCTATATATACATATATATAGGATAATGCAAACAACTAATTATGGTAATATTAGGAACTAAACAGGATACAGAGAAAAGAGATGTAAGGATAAAACTGAAGAAGTTATTTAAAATAATGCAACGTGAAATCTGAAGGTTAAAAAACAATGCAAGTTGTTTTGGCATGTGTGTGTGTGCGCATGCCTGTGTGTATGTGTGTGTGCTGAAAAAGATGCTGACAAAATTAAATTTATTCAAGGCTGGGGTGTAATGTGAAAAAAACATTTGGCAAACTTACTGAAAACATTCCTTATGAGCTAGATGTTCCACTCCTAAAAATATATTCAACTAATTGCCTACATATAAATAAAGACAAACACAATGTTGTTCATTCCATCAATTTTTATAGTAGCCCTAAATTGGAACCAAGATATTCATTAACAGTAGAATGGCTAAACAAATTGTGGTATATTCATACAAAAAAATTCTATGAATCAAACAAAATGAATAAACTCACTAAATGCAACAATGTCAATGGATGTCACAAACAAGATTAAGCAAAAGAATTGAAAAACACAAATGTTATCTCATAGCACTTTATGTATATTGCAAACTCCATGAATTGGTATTAGAAATTAGAATATTGGATAACATTTTAGGAAGGTAAGGGTTGGGACACATCAGGAATAATCAGGATGAGATTCGGAAAACAGCAATGTTGAATTGTAAAATTTAAAAATATCAATATAAACTCATAATCTTTCAAATATATAATTCCTCACTCTGCTCACTGAAAGGGTCTAAGTTTTGCCATATGAAAACCCAGCAGCCATGAGCACCCACAAAACACAGGTTTTGGTAACTAAATACCGTTTTTCCACTGAAAGGACCCCAAACTCCTTGAAGAACCGCTAATCCAGGTTTGGGTCAAGGAATGTAGAAGATAAGTCTGGGACACCTTGTGGCAGAAACCAAGAAAAGTCTCAAAAATTAACAACATGTCAAAAGGACCCAGATGCTAGCTTGAAGAAGATCCCACTGGACACATTTGGGAAAATTTTATATAAAAAAGTATAATGACCATAATTGAGCAAAACACACTGAATGTATTTTTTGAATCCGTGAGTCGTTAATGACACACCAAAACAGAATGACTATTCCCTCAGCTTCTGGTTCTGAAAATTGCAATTAAAGGGAAGGAAATAATGATTTATCTTGTATGTATAGGTAACTGCTAGCTAATATAGATGGGAGGAATGATAAAATCAGAAAATCACCACTTTTAATTTTCTCATGAAGTAATTGATCCAGGCAAAAATAATCAATGGATGCTAAGAACCTAAACAACAGTTGATGAGGGTGAACTAGATTTTCACTAAGAATCATCCCACAGATTACTCTCTAGTCCCAAAGGCGAAAATGTGACTGTACCTGGGAGAGTTCTGGCTGTCACCACCTTACACCAGTGACTCAGCATAGCACCCCAGTGGTAGCACACTGCCTCCTGATGTGACACAGCATCACCCGAGCAGCTTCTTACCAAACAGGTTTGATCCACTCTAATTGAGCCTTCGGCTCTTTATGACTCCCAGATGCAGGAAATGCAGAAGACAGAGGACAAGCCAGGCGCTACTGCGAGGAGCCCATCTGACAAATCCAGAATGTGCGACACTCTTGAGAGAAGAGGCCCCATCACCTCAACAAGTTATTATACTTGCGGGAGTGGGGGGGAAGGAATGACTGTTTTAGAAAAAGAGGAACACTCTTGACTGGATTCTGTTTGGAACAACCCAGATATACAAGACATCTTGGGGACGATTGAGGAAATTTTAATATATACTGGAGTATTATCGTTGTGTAGTCAGATGTGATATTATTGTGGTTTATAGAATGTTATTTTTAGAGGCGGATGCTGAAGTATTTAAAGTTGAAGCTTCCTGATCTATGTAACTTAAGTTTTAAGTGGTTTAGAGAAAAAGTATATATGTGCGTATATGCATAATGTTGATATGTGAAGCAAGTATGACAAAATGTTAAAAATTATTAAATCTATGTGTGCTCATTGTACTCTTCTTTCTACCTTTCTGTATTATTTGGAATATTTCATAATTATTTGAAACCTTGCATAAAAGACAAAATTTTAAATGAAAGATAAGGATACAAAAAAATTATAAAAGTGCTAAATAATACAATCAACAATTGTTCAATTCAACAAATAATTATGGATACATACATACACACAATATTTTCAAAGTAAAAATAGAATTTGTCCTAGAAACAGGATTTTCAGTATAGATGTATGTGTTAAGTAAAGAAAGCAGGAAAAGAGACCAAGTTATAATATCATTCGTTAGAAAATGGCATTGACTCCCAAACAGACCTATTTCACATTCCTGTCACAGAGCCATCTCACTCTGAATCCATTGTTTGAAGCCTTACTAGGTTGTTGGGGATGACTAACCAGATTCCGAGCTTCCTGGGGACCCCTCCTCTCTTGCTAGCAGCGTACACCAAAGGAGATGGGGCTCTGAAGATACTTAAGAAAAGGTTCAGAAGTAAATTCCTCACGGGAATTTAGCAATGACAGGTTCTGAAACTCAATTGCATGTAAGGGTTTAAAAGGTTGAAGAATCTCTTCTTCAAGGCACATTTGTTTCCCCACAAATGGAGTTAAACCTCACCTTTGAAAGACCCCAACTTTCAGAATCACAATAATCAGTATTTCTGGGTTCAATCAATCTGTTGGATAACTGGATTCCTTTAAAAATAACATTTTCCTTATAAAGCAAGAGTAAGAATGTGGTTAGGAGGCTTTTCAAATTGAAATGATCTCTATGGCGTCCTGGGAGGGGAAAGGAGACATCTCCCCCCAACCCCAGCGCCTCATTTCTTAGGCCCATGGAAACCAGTTCTCCGCCCATCCCCAGCATACCTAACCCAAGGGAAATTACAAGATAATCCTGAACTGCAAAGTCCTGACCTCTTCTCACCCCTTGTTCCCACCAGGAACTACAGTTTAATAACACTCCCCCATTGGCCACCCACCCACTCCCTCCTTCTGGAAGCTCTTCCCTCCCTGGACAGCGAGACTGCACTGAAGCTTCCTCTGTCTCCTTTCTGGCCACCTCCCACCTCCCTCTACTCCCTCTGCTTCCTTCCTTGGAGACCACACATAGGCATTTCTCAAGACTCACTCTCCTCTCCTCCTTAAAAACCTCACCCCTTTCATGCCTTCAACTACGTCCTTTCTGCAGATGACTTTCCAACTGACGTCAGCCTAGCTCTCCCTTTGTTCTTGAGCCCCAGACTCAAATTTCCAGCTACCTGCTGGAAATCTACACTTCCTTGGCCAACAGGTGTTTTCAACTCCATCTGCTCAAAATTGAAAGCAAGACGATCCCCTGAAAATCGATTTCTTCTGCACTTCTAACTCTTCTGTTCCTTCATATGAGAAAACCTATTGTAAATTATAACATAATGTCCACATGGAACACAGTGCATATCATCATCACTGAATATGCCATCCTCCCAGCACCCCTGGACTCAACTTAAAATCTCCATCCTCCTCAACTGTTTCCCAGCACTCATCTTACTAGTTCTGAACTCAGGGGGTTATCTGTAAACACAGGTTCCAGAGCCCCATTCCTAGGAAACCACTATCAGATTGAGCGACTGCTTGTGCCACATCAGACAGTCCCCCTGTTCAACTGTTTCCTCTGGGCTGTGACTTGTGACACCCCTGGCTGCTCAAAGGATGCTATAAGAAGCAGTAGGGTTAACGCCTGCAGAGGTGTGGCTGAGCGAGCTAACATTACATCACAGAGGAGCCCTTTTGTGAGGCAGGGGCCCTGCCTGATGAGGAAACAATCGGGGCAGAGGCAGATGAGAGGCTCAGTGGAGGAGAGCAGACGTTCGCTTTCATGACCCCACTTGTTCCTTGAGGAGAACACCCATTCCTACCTAAGAGCATTCCCGGAAGGCAATGGGTTTCGAACAGCGTTGTGAGGAGACTCATCTCAGGGAACTGAGCAGGTAGGAATGGAAACGAAGAAATGGAAGGGGAAAGGAAATCAACCCAGGAACCCACCCCTGCCTTAACCAAAGCTTCACTCTCATATGCTTCGTTGACGGGGCTGCCGTGTTTTTGAACAAAAGATGCCACTTGAACAAAGGGTTCTGTAACTCTAAGAGTTTTAAAACTACTATTATAGAGGAGCAGAGAATGGCACAGCAGATTGGGGACAGGCTGCAGAAGGCCTTGAATTCTAAACTAAGGTGTTCAGATTTTCACCTCAGACCAGCGGGGAATCACCAAAGTCACCCTTTTGTGGAGGGAACGGAATGGTGAAAGCCACGTTTAACTTGGTTAGTGTTCAGGACAGAGCCCAGAGTTGGAAGATAAAATTTAGGCACCAACTGCCAGGTGTCTTATATAATAACAGCTTGAATCAGAATTTTAAAAGAAGTAGGGGGAAAGATATAAAAGATATTTCAAAAGGAGAAAATTCTGGATTTTGCCACCAATTAAATTTGGGGATAGAAGAAAGGTAGAAATGCAAAATCGTCTATAGGCAGATGGTGACTCACAGAGCTCTGATCGCTCTTCCAAACATGAGGTTCACGTACCCGGTTATCTAAGATAAAATAGTTATCTACATATCTCCACTGAGATGTCTCAAAGCCACCTCGAACTCCAGATGTCCGAGATTGCACTCGTCCTCTTCACAAGTGCAGTCTTGGCTGGTCCTCTTCAAGTTTCCCTAATGCAGTAGATGGCACCCCCATTTATTCAGCACCCCCCGCCAGAGTCCCAGGAGTCTTCCTTAATAACTCGCACTGATTCACACCATCATTCCCGTTCCATCACCAAGGACGATCAGGTCAGCTTCCCAGAGCTCTCGGCATTTGGTTCATTTCCATCTCCAGCGCATCACGTAGACCAAGCCACCATCATCTCTCACCTCAACTGCTCCCTAACGTATTCTAGCCCTTCTCTAATCTTGTCTTTACACGTGATATTCAAAATGAAAGTCTGACTTATTTTATCTCTCTACCTTAAAAAGGTTTCAGTGCCATCCTATTGATCTTAGAATAAAGATGAAGCCATGCTAGCTGCAAGGCCTTAATCCATTTCTTACCTCTCGCTCCCACCTGGTTATACACAGTGCTGGTTAGGCTTGAGCTGTTCCGGGCTCCAGCCCTTGCTCGTACAGAACATGCTCCGCCCACCCTGCTGTCTCCGACCTCTGACCTGGCCATTCATCCCCAAATTACCGAGATAGGTGACCTCTGCAATCTCTTCCCTCTCTGATCTCCTTGCCTAGTTTAATTCCCTCTGTCATGGCTCTCATGAGACCATGTACCTACAGTCAAGAAAAAACAGAGCTATGCAGGCCTATTGAGAACAAAACAAGATATTATTATAAAGCCCCATTCGCCTGCCAGGTAGGGATATTCTGTTCCCTCTTTCGAGGTCTGACAACAAGCACCCTCCTGCAGTTACGTGATAGTTAGCCAGCATAAGTCCCTGAGGGGACTTACTTTGCCCCAAGAAGTTGAGGATCCAAGAAGATGAGCAAGAGTCCTGTGCAGCCCCTTCTGGTGGTCATCATTACAGCTGCGTGGTGAAGCCGGTGGAAGGGTTTCATGTTTCATGTTCATTCCTGCTCTTCGTGGGAGTTTGTAAAGTTAGGAGAATGAGGAGAATCAGAACCCGGGTCTAGAGATTTGTACAAAGAACAAGATGTAGACTAGGAGTGGTCCCGGCCCCTCGCTGTAGGATCCACAAGGAAAGATGAAAGCCACCGAACCATCCCACCAGCCATCGCCCCGGTGGAATACTGTGGCCAGGAGCTCTGCACCCCAGAGTCAACTGGAAACCCTTCCAGGGGTGGCAACCTGCGGCCTTTGGGCCACATGTGGCCTTCTGGATCCTTGAGTGCGGCCTTTTAACTGAATCCAAATTTTACCGGACAAATCCTTTTAATTAAGGGATTCGATAAAGGGATTTGTTCCGTGAAGTTTGGATTGGGCGGCACCAGCACTGAGCCGGCCAGAAGATAGGAGGAGAGGGGCCACAGAAAGCCTTCCAAGTGTGCTAAGAGTCAAGCCAGGGAAGTGAGGGCACATTTATCTCTGTATTAAAACACAGGACCTCACTCAAAGTAGGCCTAAATCAGTGTTTGCCTATCGATGAATAAATGAACGTTGGTTAAAACCAAGCTCGTCACAGTCCCCCCCAGATCAGATCCTCCACCTGCTCCCCAGCCAGCCCCGCCCTCATGCGGGCCCCATGTGTGCCACCGCAGGATAACAGTCCCAGCGTAAGCTCTGACGGGGCATTTCCCCCCCGGAGCCTGCGTGGCCCCCACCGCCCACGCCAACGGCTGCAACACCAGCTGTACGTGGTTCTTATCAAGTGTGCAGAGACGGTGGTCCCGCCCCGATGACTCTCTTGAGGAAAACGGAACGTGCACTCATACCTCCTGTGTCCCTGTAAGCATTTCGCATGCAGTATTTTACGGATCCCTTCTACTTTCCCCAGGATCTATGCTCCTGTCACCGCTGGAGGTGAGAAAGTAAGGCCCTGAGACTGAAGTCATTTGTCCAAGATCTCGTAGTGAGCAAATAACAGAACTGTAATTCAATGCCAAGTCTGCTATATTTTTAATTCTCTGACATGGCCTGGGCCATCAAAGTTCCTTACCTTGGGCATTCAGGATCTTAAAAAATAAAACTTCTAAAATGGGTGCATTTTACTGTATGCAAATAATACCTTAATTAAAAAGTTAAGCTGAGGCCGGGCGCGGTGGCTCACGCCTGTAATCCTAGCACTCTGGGAGGCCTAGGCGGGCGAATTGTTTGAGCTCAGGAGTTCAAGACCAGCCTGAGCAAGAGCGAGACCCCGTCTCTACTAAAAATAGAAAGAAATTAATCGGACAACTAAAAATATATAGAAAAAATTAGCCGGGCATGGTGGCACATGCCTGTAGTCCCAGC
>CAUYRB010035065.1:0-22691 GCA_963574695.1 Propithecus perrieri | reverse complement strand
GCAATCCTTCTGCCTCAGCCTCCAGAGTAGTCGGGACTACAGGCATGCGCCACCATGCCCGGCTAATTTTTTCTATATATTTTTAGTTGTCCGATTAATTTCTATTTTTAGTAGAGACGGGGTCTTGCTCTTGCTCAGGCTAGTTTCAAACTCCTGAGCTCAAACAATCCACCCGCCTCGGCCTCCCAGGGTGCTAGGATTACAGGCGTGAGCCACTGCGCCCTGCCAGAATACCTTTTTTTTAATAAATGAACATGAACTTTATAAACTTGAAGCAAAAATGCTATTTCCCCAGCATCTAAAGGTAGGATCAGTAAGTTTTTGTTTTTTGTGACTAAAAATTTAAACAATGATTTTGTTATATCTCTTTTACAGAGGAGGGGAGCTTCCTAGCTCCTACCCTTCCCTTCTTACCTTGCTTTACTTGCCAGCCCATTTCTAAAACTGTGCCTGCACATATATAATCTAAAGATGCAGTCAAAAGGTGTAGGCTACTTCTACGGATTTATTACGGGTAAAACTGAACAATGCTGTAGTCCAGAGGTAGAATTTTTATCTGTAAATTGAAAAACTTGTTTCAAACTTTAGCCTCAAAGAATTAAACTTTCCCACCACCTATTTCTCATTCTAGGAATGAAGCACCTTTGAAATCAAAGGGAGCTCTGCAAGGCGACAGGGAAACCAGATGAAGGAATTCAAAAGCTTTAAACTGCATTCCAGCATTATTTGAAAATATGCAGCTCACATAAAACTATACTAAGGCTTTCCTCGGAGCATACATTTTAACACCTGTCTGAATATTGTATCATGCATACAGGGACACTTTTTTCTAAATAATTCACTGCCACTTTTACAATTCTTTTAATATTGCATGATTATATATTTAAAATTATATGCATCTATATTTTCAGGAAGTGCAGTCTACCAAGCTCCTGCTAGACCAATCTCTGGCACTAAAACTCCTCTTGTAAGCACATACCACTTCCTGTTATCTGCTTTTTGTTTATTTAATTCAAATTTATTGAGGGCTAACAATGTGCCAGAGACTCCAAGATGAAAATGCAGCAACTCTGTCTTTGATTGGCCCAAGATTCAAGACAAAGATGTGCAAACCAGAGATTATGTGCATTAAGGGATTTTTTCTTACCTCCTAAACCCTTCCCTCTCCAGACTACTCCATGTTCTTACAAGTACATTTTCCATATGGTTTTCATTTTTATCCTACTCATGGCTTATCCTCAGATGGTGTTTTCCTCACAAGTCTCTCAGTGGTTTCTATTACTTCCAGTTTTCTGGGCATCTGGGGAAGTTAGTTTATTCTTTCTTTCTTTCTTTTCTTTTTCTCTTACCATTAGGTGTTTTCAACATTCATGCCAGTTCAACTATCATGACCCCATCAATTACAACAATACCTATTTAACCTTCCCTTCTTAACTCCTGGCATTTACTTCCATGGGTGAAATTTATATTTTTCATTAAGACTTAAGTTTTTGTTACTGCAAGATCTCAGATTTTCCCTTTTCTCTTCCTTCACTTCTCTCCATATCACTTCTAGGAGAATTAATGTGTAAGTCTGTATCTCTGACTTCAGCCCTCTTCCAAATTCTAAATCACACTTTCCACTGTCCACTATTTGCCTAAGGCTACTAATTAGTTGACCTCTTGATAGGGAAATTAGTCTAGAGAGCCTGTCCTAATCAAAGGGGTAGAGTATTTTCAAGCTGCTAGCAGAAGCAGTCAGAGAGATTCGAATTGTGAGAGATTTGATGTGAGTTCTCCATTGCTGAAGAAAACTGGGGCCTCACTCCTACACTGAAAGAAGTGATTTGTCAACAATCTGAGTGAGCTCAAGAGAAGTTTCTTCCTGGAGCCTACAAATAACTCAGTCCAGCTAACACACTATCACCTTGCCATACCTGGATCAGAAAATACAGTCCAGTCTGCCTGGACTTCAGATGTACAGAACTCTGAGCTGATAAATGCGTATTGCTTTAAGCTGCTAAGTTTATGGTAATTTGTTATTTAGCAATAGAAAACCAATACATTAAACACATTTTATCTAATTTTATTTCTCTATGTGTTTCCCATCACTTTTCTGTAGATGTGAATGGTACTGCAGTCCACCTAGCATGGTCATTGAGATTCACATCTGCCAGGCCAACTAGCTGCCAAGAACCACTGAATCCATGTCATCTGCATCTCACTTTCCACTCTGCTCTCTTTACCATGATGCATTTAGGATCCTCCTTATCTGCTGCTTGGTAGAATGGAGCAGTTTTCTAATTTGTATCACTACCTTCAATCCATACCACACTGCCATTGAAAATTTCTTAACATCTGAGTTTAATCATGTCAGTTTCTTTACTGGAAAAAAAAATAAAATAAAATGAATTACAAAGCTCAGTTCTTTATTATGGAATTCACCACCACCTCACCATATTTCTGGATCTAGCCAAATTTTAGTCAAATTGAACAGCTCATCTTTCTCTGCAAATTTTCTGTATATTCCTGCATGTGCATCTTTCTTGAAAAAAATATTTTATTTTGAATTAATCCTTTAATGTCTGGAGAAAATTTAATATTTCCATGAAACATATAATTTAACTTTATATCTTCATTCCCAATATAAAAGGCCCCTCAGTAAATGTTTGCTCAACAGGCAAATAAATGCAGTCTGTCCTTGTTCTTCCTGATGAAAGGCACTTTCTCAATGTGTTGCTAGGGCACTTTATTTATACTTCTCACACCCTGCATGTGACATAACATAATCTCTATTCTTGACACCTCCCTTACCTCACTGTAAAATTCAGAACAAGGTGTCTTACTGTTCTCCGTATCTCCCAATTAATCCTACAGGAGGTTTTGCCTGATAGAGTTTGTTTAATATTTCTGGAATGTATGTACAAAGTTAACCAATTTAAACTCTGAGACCTCTTCTTGGATTTTACAACTGTTACACTAGTACCATCATCTCTGTCAATTAAATGAGCCCCAGAGAGTTCTTACTTGCAATGCCAATGAGTCCTCTTCTATTATAGTTAACTTTCTGTGCCTAAGGACGTTGTTGTGGTCAGACACAGCGACTCTAAACAATCTGCATATTTCAGCAATTTCAGAAGTTTGTTTCCTCAGCTTCCCTTGCAGCTAGAGTAGAGGTGTGTGACTTAACTTTTGCCCAACAGAATGACAAACACAAGACTTTGGATCTAAAGAGAAGGTTGAGAGGAAGCAGTTGTGTGAGGAACTGACTTCTGACAAGAGTGGAGTCAGAGGCAGCTGGTCAGCCCAGGCAGCCCGGGGTCCCAGCATGCAGTGCCAGAGTCAGCTGGCATCTGTGGCAAAGGCTACAGCAGTGCTGGCTTCCCTGAGGAGCCTGTGAAGGTGTGGGTATTGTTTTTGTTGATAGCATTTCCGTCAGACTGTGGCTCTCCAGAAGCTTCTGCAACTCTCTAATATCCTTTAACAAATCTCTTTTTGTTTAAACAGCTCGTGTGGCTACTATTGTTTACGATTAGAACCCTTAGTGATAGGTACCTAAGAGTGGAGAAACATAATTATTAAAAAGAATATCCCATATTGGTTATTAACAACTATAAAAGCATTCTCTATAATTAGGAATTAGAATTGGTTCCATATTAATAAATGTAATGTGATACTATAATATTATTTATATGTGGTCACTTAAAATATTTTTTGAAATTTAACAGATTTTCTTGAGTCTCATAATTACTTATATAGAGATTATGCTGTGCCAGGAACTATACTAAATTTTATGCACACATTAACTCATTCAACCCTGAAAATATCTCCGTGAGATAGGTACAATCATCAAAGTGATCCCCATTTTACAAATGAGGAAATAGAATTCCAGAAATTTAGCCACAAAATCACACAGCCTGTCAGTAGCAGAGAAAGGTTCAGATTTAGGCTGGCTAAAATTCCATGCTCTTAACCTCTAGAATAATTTTATGTAAAGGAGTCAGCTGCAGTTAGTATTACCCTTGCATAGTTATTTTGAAGTATAGTCAGAGTTTTTTCACCCATTGTCTTCTGATATGTTTGAAAACAACCAATCTCATCCTTTTCAAGCTGTTTGGAAATTCGCTTATTTTAATGTGCATGTCGTTATATAGAATAAAATAAGATAATTCAGAACATACTGAACTCAAATGTGCATAAAGAAACTATAGAGATAAAATATATTTCAGTCAACATTTATGAGACACATTTTCTCTGCTGGACATGATGTTAGGTGGTGGGCATACATATAAAAATAGGACACAATAGTGTCCTCAAGGATACACAACCTACAGAACGACATCAACAAGCAACTAAAGATATTTTGATATCACATAGTCTACCAAAGATTTTATGGTCAAGGGAAGATTGCCAAATTCTAGAGACTTTATTTTCAATTTCACTTAAAAAATAAAGCAACTCAGAGGAATCCATCTAGAACGAATATTTATTTTCACAGAAGCAGAGGCAAGTCCTAATAAATAACAAGTTTGGATACAATATTTATCATTATTTCCATTATATCAATCCAAATAATGTGGTCCATGTGAACCCAAAGTACCTCTTCACAATGAGGATCAAGTCTCATAAAAATGCATATTTATCTACACTCTCCAGCAGCTGTGACAATACTTAGCACATAAAAGGTGCTCAACGATATTTTCTGCAGCTCAGCAAATATGAGAAAATGGCTACAACAGGTTGGAGGCCTTCTGGAACTCCTAGGTGAGTTTGAGAAGTTGGGAAATTATAATTTGGTTTTTGAAAGAAATCCCCATAAGGACAATGACTATTTGTTTTATGACCATAAAACAGCACCAACAATAGTATCTGTGCATACAATATAAAAGTTATTTTATGAATTACACACAGTGTTTAGCCAGAAATATTCCATGCCATATTTGCACCTGATAGAAATGTTAAATTATGTCAGATTGTCTGTTTCAGACACTGTCCCCAAACAGTATCAACTTAATTGTCATATGAATTGATTCTATATGGCAACAATGGTTAAGACAATATAAAATTAAAAGATTTAAGGCTGTGGTAATTCATGTAATAAAGTTACATGTGGATATACCTGGAAAAAATATTTTTGGAGATCTTGTTTCTCTGTCTTATCAACAGTCACAGGAATAGGGACTGATAAATGCAATGAACAAATAGATACATTTCGAATGTTGCGGCCCACTCAGGATTCTCTTAATGAGAAATAACCCTTCCTAGATGTAAATCACTGAGATGCTGGATGTAGTTTGTTCTGCAGCATAATTTACCCTCTTTCTTTCTACCCCTGAAGCCAATCAGCTATGAAGCGTAGTTAATCATATGAAACTTCTGTTTAATCTGCCTTTCCTCATCCACTGCTTTGCTGAAATCCATCAATATTTTTCTCTTGAAATAGCTAGTATGTGGTCTTTTTCCAAAAACTTTGTCCAAATTCAGATCATTCTCGACAAGGCATACTTAATTATATCTGAAATAGTTTGATTATGCCATTTCCATGTTTTAAATTTCCTATGGATCTCAGATACCTCCAGCACAAAATCCGTATTAATCAGCCAGTCCCACGTGACATTCAGGCATCTCCTGCCACCTCCCATATGGTCTTCTCCAACATTCCTGAACACCCTGTTCCCTTATTCTTCTATAATTCCATGCTTTGTCATGTGCCAAACGGCCCTCTCTCATGCCATGTCCTTCCACGATCTCAAAAGAAAACCAGTAAGTCTTTTCTTAAAGGCGAAGCTGGCCCACCCTTTTTCAGTGCAATCAAACTCACGGATACTAAGAAGAGGGTTTGCTGCGTGAACACTTCACTTGCCTACGGGCTCTGCTCGAAGCACATTACATGTAATTAAGTCATGTAATCCTCACAAGTGAATGAGAAACTCTGCATTCGTATCTCCATTGTACACATGACGAAATTGAGTTTCAGTGAAATTAATAAACCTTTCCAAGGTTATTCAGCTTTTAAGTGGCCAAATTGTGTTCCTAACTTGGGAAGTCATAATCTACCCTCTAATCCTTTGCACTGTAGTATCACTTCTTTAACTACACAACTGTTGCAGAAACTAGACCTTAGTCATCTTCATATCTTGAACTTCTGTAGTAACTTCTTGCTTTTAGTAAGTGCTCATACACTTATTGAGTGAATGGATTATGAACAAGTAAGCCAGAGGAAACACAGATCTCATTCTGTCTCTCTTAAGCTAGATAACAAGTTTTTCCTTATGGACTTTTAATGACTTTTTGAGTAACATAAACAAAAATACATGACCAAGAATAGGTCCACCAACTAATTTAAGACATAGAGCCTTATCAATCAGCACCTTTGAAACTGCTAGTGTACCTCTCCTCAATACCATCTCCCTCCCTCTGACTTAGGAGTAACCAATATTCTTCATTTTCAGCAAAGTATTCTGTCTTTTATGGTTTTATCACATATGCATATATTCCTAAAAATATAATGTTTTGTTTTACCTGGTTTTGAACTTTATTGTATATATTCTTCTGTGACTTATTTTAATCAACATTATGGTTTGTGCGTCATGCATGTCTATTTGTACTGTATTTCCTTTGAATTTTGAATTATATTTCATTACATAAAATGTAGCATACTTTTCTAACAGTAATGCTGTTCATGGATATTTGGGTTGTTTCAGTTTTGGCTATTACCCACAAAGGTTCTATGTACATTTTTCTATATATCTTCTGAATAAAAATGTGCAAGACTTTTTCTAGAGCATCTTTTTATCATTGAAATTGCTGGAGCATAAGCTAGGGACATGTCAACTTTACCAGGTAACAGCCAGAACCTGTCTTTTTGTCTGCCACTGCCCTTAAGCGGCCAGAATCCACCTTGTCTGGACACAAGGGAGCAGGCACACGGGGACAATGAACCGATAGCTGAAGGCTGTAGGAGCATAAATACTGCAGCTCCTCGCCCCAGCTTTAGACAGCTCAGAGACGTGTGGGACTTGTCTTCAGAGCTTCCCTGTGGAATCCGAGCCAAGGTTACATCCCATGGAATTTGGCACACTGACTTTATTTCCTATCCCACTTCCCACCCACTTGCTAGTTTTCCCTAGGAATTCTTTCAGTTTCACACGAATCCTTAACAATAAAACATTTTGTACTTTTAATTTTTTGTACCTCAAATATTGATTTGTGGGGCAAGAATATAGCATGGGAAAGACTAAGTCAAGTCAGAAGCAAGAAGGGAGTCAGAATTAGCATAATGTCAGCAAAATGTCAATATACAGAACTGAATTATTTAAAATATCTCCAGCATAGATGGTCTTTTTCTCAATATTTATTAATTATATTCTTATTCTCCACTCAGCTACATAATGTAAGAGATTACTGTTTATCATGAGGACTTATATTTTATCAATGTTCAGATTTTAGGGAAAAATACATTCATATAGATACATTATGCCCGTGATTAGAATTTTTTTTTCTTTAAAATTTGCACTGATAACTCTTCAAAGGCAACGGGTGCCCTTGCTTTCTACTTTCTCTGACTATTCTGTTTTTAGCATATAAAGCTGTAGGTCATATTCAGAGATGCTGCATTTTAGAGCAGAACTTGATGAATATATAAGGTATTACATAATTGATATAGTTAATAAAAACCTACACTATTAAATTCTTTAAAATAGACATTTTCAAAGGTCACTTTTTTTTTGCATGTGAAAATGATGCTTGGAATAGATTTTTGCTACTTTGAAGCACTGTTACTTCTCTAGATGAACAACTGATATAATATGCTCTGTTACCTCTGGTTTATTATGGAAGCTTTGGGACATTTCACAGTATAGGGTAATACCTCATCGTGGAAGAATGCAGTTAGGTAGGCTTCAGTTTTTTAATGCTGGCTTTAATACTTATGACTGACACCTTGTGAAAATTATCTGTATATAAGTTTCCACCTCTGTAAAATCATATCTACCCTATGACTATTAATACTTTAATCTTTATTCTGAGACTTTAAATCACAACTGATATCCTCTAGGGCCATGTTATTTATGATTCCTATACTTTTCAGTAGAGGAATAATTGAACGACTTTTATTTTTAATGAGGTACATTATCCTTGCTAAAGAATGCATTCTCCTGTAATTATTAAATAATGTCCTTCTGTCACCTTCTAATCATCAATCCCTGTTAATTTAATAGAAATTATGCATAGGCAATGATTTGGACAGACTTTTTTACTGTGGTACTAAACAGAAGGTTGTATATAACCTTTTGATATGTGGATATAATATTATCTCTACATAGGTATCAGGCTTAGCTAAGCCAGAATAATTAATCCAAATACATACTGTTAGGATTCAGCCCGTGTGACAGACTATCCAAAGGCATTTATACCAACCTTCACAGAGAGAACTTCATTCTCCCTAACATTAGGAGTCTATGTGGTTCCATCAGAAGGGGTGTGCATCCTAGCTCCTTACCCCCAGCAGCAGCTATCTCTAGGACTTGGTGACAGAGTTTTGGCTGAGAGCAGCCCCATACAATCTCAAGAAACATCAGTAGTTTTATAATCATGTTCTGGAAAAGAAAGAAAGGCATGTCCTAGGGCCTTGCCTTTTTAAACACTAAACAAAATTTCTTACCTGAAAGTAGTTTTCCTTTAAGGTCCCAGAGCTGTGATCCACATATTACCTATTCTTCATTAGCTACAAAAACACACTACCTATATCCCTCCTGCTGCGAAAATCCAACAGCAGGCCAGTGGTTGCACTTGGTCCTTGGGTCCCACAACTGCCCCAAGGTCAGTGCTAGGACTGGATGCTACATCTCAGACACCCAGGAGAAGCCCCCAAACCATGGACTTCTCTGAAGAATTTCCAGTGCTAAATAACAGCTACCCCATTCCTGCCTCTGCCATTATTTTCCTCATGAAATGAGGCTGCCCTATAGATTGATATTAAGCATGTAGCCTCCTCCTGAACCCCCCAAGTATTGTTACTGTGTTGTCTCCCAGCCACCACCTGGCTATAACTGAGTCCTGACTATCCCCAAAGCTCAGTGTGACTGCATGTCGTTATGTACTTCAAATCCTGAGCCAACATTCTCAGAGACCTAGGTTGACCAATACATGTGTCTATTGAGCACCTGGCATGTGGCTAGAGGACAACCACAGGTCTGGGAGACTGAGGAACTAAATCTGTCTTATTTTAAATAACTTAAATTTATATTTAAAAACAGATATTCTGTTTATTGGAGAACATTTAAATATTTGGGGAGCAACTTGGCTATGTAACTCTAGATTTTCAAACATAAATGTTATAAAATCTAAGTATAGACTAAGTATTTCTAATAGAAACTTAGCTTTGGAATTGAGACGTGCTGTAACTGTAAAATACACACAAGATTTTTAAACTTTAGTATGAAAAATGCAAAATATGAAACTGATACTTTTTGCACGGATTACATATTGAAATGACAATATTTTAATATATTAGGTTAAGTAAAATATATCATAAAATGTATTTCACTTATTTCTTTTTACTTCATTAAGACAGATATTAGGTAATTCAAAGTTACATATATGGCTCACTGTATATTTTACCAGACAGTACTAACAGACTGTAATGTGTTCTGAACACAAACTAGACAGTAAATAAATATTTGTTAAATTACCGATGCCCCAATAAGTAAATAATCCTCTCATCAAGTAAAACAAATGCCTATTTTCTTCCGACTTATACTCAGATGCCACTTGAACATTCTCCAGATTTGGGGCTTGGGACACTCTCCAATGTGCTGTAGACAAACAATGCCTTTGCTTACAGTGACCCCATCTCAGAGTCTCTAAAAAGTTCCCTTGCCAACTTTTCAGAAGTTTTAATCCCACATGCAAATGTACCATTAGTGGTGGTACATGCTCAGCTAAACGTACATTTATTAAGTGACTGGGCTACCCTCATTCTCTCTAACGTGAGCAACAGTTCAAGTCTTACTTTGATACTTTATCTTGTCCATCAGGCCTTTCCAGGTCTTGACCTGCATCATTGTACATTAGAACTTTTGAGAAGATGATGGTTGAAGAAATCAATGTTGGTATCTTAGATCCTATTACCACGTTAATAGAATTGGTCCTAGACTATTGAGATTGCTTCGTTGACAAGACATCGCCAACTGTACTAGGTCAGCCTTGTTTTGTTTGAGTCATTTCATCTCAAATGTAAAGTTTAGATTTACACGCACTAGACTATATTTTTAAGCTTTTTTTTTTGTTCCTCATTTTAGATACAAGATGTCATATAATACAGAAAAAGAAATAGAAAGATTGCTAATGTTCTCTCGCAGCCTGAATAACTCAGAGTTGCATAAGTGCTTATGAATAATGAATGTCTAATTGAGGTGCCTGAAACATGAATAACTGTACTATTCCATACTGCAGGGAGATGTAGAATTCTCATTCAGCAACAGGTTTTTTAGTTCCCCATTTCTGCCTTCTGTTGTTTTCACTGTTGAGTGTAAAGTAGCACAGATAACACTTCAGTACTTCTGAAGGGATCAACCTCACTCTTTTTCTATTCCAGCTAAACCATAAAAACAAAGAAAAAAAAAATGGTGGTGGTGGGGGATCCTTATGAATTGAGAACAAAGGAACCTTAAATCTAGATTAATCCAATAAACAAGAACAGAATTACAGGGTTTTAGATTTCAGGCTTAGTGAGAAATCTATTTGAATTTAAATTGTTGGCATTTCAGAAGCTGATTAACATATTTCAGGCTGTTGACAAAACATCCTTCCTGTTTATCACTCCTTAGTGAAACCTTGCCACATCATTGATAAATTGCTAAGGAGAACTGATTATTTCCAAATGTATGTCATATCAATAGGAAAGTTCCAAAGAGCTCAAAATAAATTAATGTGAAACTGTAGCGAAACGCCAGCATTCTCTCTGTTTTGACAGCATGCCTTCTCCACTCTGTTTCCTTTCCCACTGTCGCAAGCGGCATAGAGTCCTTGTTGGCAACTGGGGCCTGTCCACTCAACTCTTCTCTTTATTGGGAACCACAGAATGCTGCATTAAAGACTGAAGTACCCAATGCCTATCTCCTGACCCCTGTGTAGAAATCAGTGACCAAACCATGTAGATAAGGCAGTATTTTTGCTGGAAGAGCATTGTTTGGATGTGTTTAATAAACATCCTTAAAACTTGGCCACCTTTTGAGAGCCTAAAACTTCCACACTTGGGGAGGAATTTAGGCTGGTGGCAGGTTACACAGCTTCTCTCTTTTTCTCCTATCTGATGCTTAGTTTGTGATCTTCCTTTTGGTATGAAACCAATAATCACTGTTAGTTGTTCAAAATACGAATATTTGGTTTCAAATTTTTCTTTCTCAACTGTCAAAATTCAAGTACAACAGTGTGCATTGAAAACCAAAGGCATTTTATGCTTCTTTAAAATTCTCTTTAGAAAATTATTTTCCATCATCAATGATTAAGTCTTAAATTATATGTAGAGAAGATAAATAATAACAACTTTGAAAGACTTGGTCAAATGGTTCTTTTTCTTTACGTTACTTTGTCCAATACCTGATACAAAGAAATTTTTGGGGAAAAAAAATGGAATAAATTCCCTTCGGAGTCCCTATGGTTTTCCGGGAAGTATGGTCATTCTACTAAACAATAAAAAAAATGGAGGAGAAATTGTAAAAGTGCTGAATCCTTTATTTGGAATGGAAGAAAGCATTCAGTGATTGATAATGATCATGCAGTGGGGTATTGTTATTATTGATGCCGCATTATTCCCATCTCACATTCAACAAAGGTCCAGTTTATGGTGTATCTACTAGATCTCAGACACTTTCTATTTTGCGGTTGAGTTTTATTCCTGTTATACATTTCCTTTCACTTTGTACTGACTTACTGCTTTTTCTCCATGTGTGTTTTGAATATTAAGAGTGTTAGTGACTCACAAAAATATTGCTTCTGTCAGATTCTAGCATATTGGTGCTGCACGTCGGTAGTTTTTCCTTATTTCAATTCTTCTCTGGAAGACAGAACGTTGGTCTCATTGCTTTGTTCTGATCTTTACTGTTCTCACATATATAATATTTCAAGTACAGTTATGTCTTTTTTGCCTATGCCTCACATAATATAAATTCAAAAGTAACACTAAAGAAGTTTGGATTTTGGCTAGCTTTTTGGTAGGAAAAAATATGCTTTTCAAAAATACATCATTATATGAAAATAGTTAAAACAGAATCTTTTAGTTTATGATTATTTAAGCTATAAAAAACATGAAAAGAAATCGCAAATGGAATTCTGAATGAAAATCTAGTCAGCATATCCTTTTCAGAAATAAAAAAGAAATGTGTCTTTTGTGTTCTAAAACACTAGTGGGAAAACTTTAGCTATGCCCGATAACCAACTCAAATATTATGTCAATTTTTCCTGAAGGAAAGATCTCATGTAGACAGGGAAGACATGCAGAGAATAGAAAAGTAGATAATTTTGAAGTCAGAAGACTTTATTTTCAAATGCTTAAATCTGGTTTCTGTTAACTGTGACCTCAGGCAAGAATCTAAACTTTTTTGAATCTCAATTTTCTTATCCATAGCACTGAGTTTCGTTATTTCTAAATTTCTTCCTAGGGTTTTTGTAAGGATCAGATAAAATAATGTGTACATGCAGGCATTTATTTCAATATCTGTGAGTATCATCTCTGTCCTTGACACCATTCTAGATACTGAGTATTCACAGATACGTGACACATAGGTCTTGCTTCAGGTGACACTCATCCAGTGTCGTGGGGTCGGACAAATAGGTCTATGATATAATACTGTATAGTAAGTTCTGAGATAGAAAACAAACATGGGGAGCCTTGAAACGACCAAGAAGAGCTACCTCATCTAGCCATCAATAGTGACTTTGTGGGAAGGTGACACCTCAACTCACTACTGAAGGATAAGGAAGCTTAAAAATGTTGATGCTGTGTATGAAGAATGATCTATCTAATAAAAATATGGAGACCGCTGGGAACTGCTCATAATTTAATACAGTTTGAATGTAAGGTGTGTGGAAGCACAGTGAGGAAGAGGTCATCATTTCTGCTCTGTGTTCTTCTCCCTTTGGACGAAGTTTAATCATCCGCCTTTGGCAACCCTATATGATCCCATGGGAACACATGGCCTTATCAAAGTGTAAAAAGAAAATCTCTGGCAACCACTTACAACTCTAATGCCACAGAAGCATGTAAACCACAGAAGCGTGTGGTTTCCACGTCCACTCTCTGGAACACTCAGGGAGGAAGACTAGAGGAATCAGCAATGCTTTTCATCACCCTAGCAGTAGATCCTGTAAGGATCATCTGGTGGTCTAAGCAAAGGATTGAAAACAGAAGCTACCAAAGTAAACAAACAAATGAAACTCAATTACTCATCCATTCAAATACAGAAACTATGGGAAAATCACAAAACATGCTTAATTATGCATCATTCCTACCTCTGCTCAGGCACAAACTTTCTATAAATTAATTCACCTGGAGGCAGAATGGCTTTCCTGGTTTCAGATGCCTGGTGATATGGAGGTAACAGACATAATTCAGATAAGGAACCTCCTATTCATAGTGTTGCCCACCAATTTTAAACCAAAAAACAGATACAAAGGAAGTAAATTCCAGAAGCTTCTGAGAATGAAAACAAAGCAAAATGAAAATGTGTATTCCTTACACTGCTAAGAAAATAAAAATAGCTAAGAAAAAGTAAAGTAAAAGTGAGCTTTAGGTGAAAACCTGGAGAATAAAGCTTTCTACACTTTGTGTTTACATTTTAATGTTAAAGAGGCAAGAACAATAAAAATAGACTATCTTAAATGTCACAGTTTATTGTCAGCAATATTCATGTCAAACATATATCTTGGTTTAAAAGCAAGGTTGTGAGTAAACAATGTTGATTGCTCATTTTCAGAGTACAGAAAAGGCATCTAACAAAGGCTAGACTGCTTTGAATTGTTATTAGCGACAATATTTTTAGAATTAGTCTTGGAAGGCACGAGTATAAAAGAGGGAGCAATTCTATTTTTCTTAATTCTTTCCAAAGGAAAATGTGTGAAGAAACGTCATTAATTTGCTAAGAGTATTAGGACAAGGGTCTATTCATTCTAATAAGTATGACCTAACCAGGCTGCTAATAGAGCCATTATTAGATTAAATCCTTCCAATTGCTTTTTGGAAATAATTCGGCATGTTTTTTCTTTTGATAAATAAAATAAAGAAAAGCAGCAAGTAGTCACAAAAGCATGGAACTTCCTCTAATCATAGGAGAGTACATATTGAAGAATAGAGAGTCACTCATTTGGAAAGAGGAATCGTAATTTTAAGGTTCGAAGTACATTTCTGACACGTGCAGTTGTCTGTGCCTTCACTTGTCTAATGAATTAACCCTGTTCAGTGCCACTCACTGACCAGCTGATGTGAGCTTCCCAGACAGCCACTTGTGGACCTGGCCTCCTTGTTCCCGGCCTTCCTTTCTTCTAAAAGGCTACACTGCTGCAACGGGGACACAGAATGGATTCCTTAAGGGCCAGACACAGTGGTAAGGACTAAGAGCGGATGTTCTGGTACCTAACAGCATTCACAGGTTTAAGGCCTCATATATGAAAAAGATGTCCTGAGATGAGAGGGGCATGTTTTATCAAGTCAACGTCATTATCCAGATGGTCCCTTTTCTACAATATTGGAAGCATTAGAAGAACATTGGTACCAGGACAGTTTTTGTAATTATTTTGAATGTTTGCTCTAAAAAATGAGATTTAATGTTTAAATTTATAAATGATAGTAACTGTGTTGGTTATTGTTACTCATTCTCCAATACGGTCTGGACCTCTATTGGCTGCAACAGCATCTAAACAACTGTGAGATAAATTTTTGGAACAAGAAAAATGTTAGTGAATACTTATTCTTGATTTAACAAATCATTTTGACATAGAAGAAATGAGTATTTGAAGTTTAAAATTGGTAGGATAATATATGCAATAAATAATATTGAATATATTTGTTCATTCATTCAGAAAAGATTCTTTGAGAATCAAACATGTGTGTGATACTTCACTAAAGAGTTTTGAGGTTGTGTAAAGAATTCTATTTTAAAATGAGTGTTTCTGATAAGGTAAAAATCATTCACATAAATTCTCCATGTTCTTGTTTGAGATGTAAAAAATACTGAAGCCTCTCTATAAATAAAATTAACAAATAGCGAAGGGATATTAAAAGTTTGTCCTCTAAAACATGTCTTTGGTATAAATTCTGTAATGGTTTAGAAAGAAAAATTCAACGTGTAAAAACTTTATTTGATAAAGATTTTTCCCTGGTTATCCAGGCTGTTTTCCAGGTTATTTAATAGAAAATACCTCTATACACAGAGGGATATGTTGTCCAGACCACTAAGGATCTGTAATGCCCATCAGGTCAAGACCAGGAAATTTTGATCAATGTTGGCTCTGAGGCACAAGTGTTCAGAGATGACAGGGTCCCAGAGATCACCTGCTCAAATTTTCTCAGTACGGAAAAGAAATAATTTGGCAAATGAACAAAGATAGGAAATAACCCAAGATGCCTCCTATGGTAAAAGGAAAATCAAGATCCATATCAACAAACCTGCAAAGATATATTTATTCTTCACTCTTCTCAAAATAGGAGGGAGGAGGGGACGGGTATATGCATACACAAAGAGTGCAATGCGCACCACCCGAAGAATGGACATATTTGAAACTCTGACTTGGCGGGGGGCAAGGGCAACACATGTAACCTAAACATCTGTGCCCCTATAATATGCTGAAATAAAAAAAAAAAAAAGAAAAAAAATAAATAAATTTTCATTTAAATGTATTTCTTTGCTAAGGGTACAGATATAGTTTTCCCAACTCCACATGCCCTAAACTTTATAGGGCAAGTGCCAAAATGGAATGGTTTTCAACATTATACTTAAAGTAAAATTACAAAACATATTATCATAACTGATTATTCACAGAAGTCCCCCTTTTAGATGATCAGCTATTAATGCTGCAATATAAGGAGAATGTTTGACAATTAATATCCCAGGGCCACTTTAAAGACGATAGCAGTGATCAGTGTCACAGCACTGGTCCTAAGCCAGCTCATGATTCTATCAGTGGCAAATATTAAGATAATTAGAATTTAGTACACAAATAAGAAAATAGTAATTTCCTAAAAATAATAAACTAAAATGTTCTTCAAATGTCCAAAATCTAAAAACTATTTTTCTCCAATGAAATCTAGTTCACTCCACTAAAGCAAAAATCATCATCTTATTATCAAAGAGCCTTTACAATTAGTACTTTGAAAACCACAGTAGTGAACCCAGGGGACACAACATCATTTGTAAGCATATTAAACAAGCCCCATTTAAAACCCTCTGTGTGCACAGTGTTTCGCTGAATTTTATAAAAGCATCCCCCAAGTGCGAGTATATTCTGCTGGCTCTAAAGTTACTCCAGTGATAAAGAGGGTCTGTGAGTCTCCAAAAGAAGACCACAGAACACAGTATTTGCCAAGGCTGGATTAATGGTGGAAATGTGTGTATATGTGTGTGTTCATACCACATATTAACATCAGGCATTTTGGGAGACACTGCTGTATGGAAATGCTACAAAAACTTAGCATGGTTTCCATGGGGAAAACAAAAACAAGGTGGTGAAATTCCATCATCATAAAATTTGATACAATGGCAGAAAGATAGTAATATCATTTATAAATTCAAAAGGCATGCCCGAACAAAATAGATGAGTCATTGCCTGGGGAATATGCTTGCAACATTCTATCATTGTTAGCATGTATCCATAATACAAACATTTTGTGTATCTCACGCTTAATTTTATAAAGCTCCCAGTGAAGACAAACTTTTCATTTATATTTGAGAATTAAAGTAAAAAGAATGAATTAAAATTTACAGTATCAGTTAGATGGCAACTCTCATTCAATTGGGAAGGCGCATACGGATTGTGAGGCTTTTAGAAGAAACCATTTAAAAGTTGTTTTTTTAAAGAAATAGCCAGAATTTATAGGGTCAAAAAGGAAAAAGATGACACCTTTTATTTTCCTTAATATCCAGAACAAATTTTTGTTTTATATGAGGATCAAAAACTTAGTATTAGTTTTTATGAGATCTATAGATTCTAAAAGATCTAATTCAAATGACATTAATATAAGAATAAAACAACACCTAAAAATCACTGGCATAATCTCTTTCATTGGAATTGAAAGGGGTTTAAGGTGAAAATACCTACGGAACATCCAAGTTAATGTAAGTCATAGTGAAGTATGCAAAAATAATTAAAATTATTTAAAATGTTATTTTGTCAATTTTTTAATTATTATGATAATATTTCACCTTAGGTAATGGTAGGGGGAAACACACACACACTGACAAATACACAAATTCTAGCATTAACTATTTAGGGAGGTGTTCCTTTTGTAATGACGAGGGTATTTCATTCAATCCTTGCTTTAAAATGTTGATATCTATAGTGTTGTTTCCAGGATTTGGGAGTAATTGATGGAAAGATACTAGTATTTAAATGCAATGTAGTTTGTGTAAATTATTTCTTTTAACCTTCACAAGTCTGCTACATTGCATAATCGATTCCATTTTAAAATATAAAGGGACAATACTTCCAGGATTACCATGGTGTAATTATTAATTGTACTCTTTTCCTGTCAAATATTCCTGATCTAGATAATAAATTGTACAGTAACCATAAAAATCAGGAAACTGAGATGCAGAAAGTTTAAAAAATTGACTAATACCATACTCATTCTTGGTCGACTCAGTATTGAACCTAGTTATGCATGAATACAAGCCATTCTCTCCCCACTGCTCAGCACTGCCCTAGAGCAGACAAAATCAGCAGATGTTTCGAGGAGAGTAATTCAGATATGAAGAAGTATAGCCAGCCAAAATAGGAATGTCAAATATTCTGAAACGGTACATTAGAAATTCAGTCCTTTGAATTTTTCTGTTCTCAAGGATCTGCTCTTAAAAGGCAAATGCTCCTAAGAGAGGTAGCATTGCACCAATTAGTTCATACCTAAGTAATAAAGAATTATCAGTGAGTGGGAAAAGGAGTAGAAGAAAAATAAAAAATAGGAAGGGCTAGAGAAGGGAAAGAGGAAAAATAGTGGAAAGGAAGCTGCAAAAACAGGACAGAAGCACACCAGTTGAGAACTTTATATCATAATTTAATTCTTGATGTCATATTCTAAGGGAAGAGCTTCCTAATGAAGGTTAAGAACACTGCCTAACTTACTGATTCTGGCTCTCGTGAGTGGGTCGTGTGTAACAGAGGAATACTTCAGGGACAGCAGAAGAGCACCAGCAGGAGGCGTTACTGCCACAAAGAGGGACAATGTCCTCACGGAAGCATTGTGGTTGCTTTTCTAATCCCTGGTATATCAGCCACAGTTCTGGGTTTAATTAGTCATGACAGATCCCTTTAATCTTTAAAGCTGAGAAAGGGAGAAAGAATAGAAAGCAGAGGAAAAGAAAATGTTAAATGTAACCAAGGGACAAGATAATTGACAGTAGAATAAAGCGGGAGAAATTTACTTTCCAGGAATAGCAGGAACAGACCTCTCTGAGCAGAGTAATGTATGACTATTTGCTGAGCCACCTACGAGACTGCAAACAGCAGTCCAAGATTCAACATGTGAGTGGAGTGTGAACTAGAGAAGAGGTTGGTGTCATGCTAATTACTAAAGATCCCTCTTGGCCAATAGGAAGCAGAAAATGATGCCGGCCTAAAGCAATGATTTGAGTAAACTGCAGCATTAAGGCATGGGGGCGATTATGAACTTCACTGCTGTATTTTAAGGAAAGGTGAAGACTGCAGTTCTCTTTAAGATTAAATGTGAACATCAAGACATCTATTCCAGCTGTCTTTCCCATATCTGTTATGCACATATTCCTCCCAGAAGTAATCATTAATTACGTGGCCTACAGATGCAATCTGTTTTCCTTGCTGAAAGAAATAAAGGATATATAACATGAAAATAACACCACCCCACAACATTCTGCACTTTAGTTTAATAGAGAAGAAGACACATTCTTAAAATGGGAGAAATTGTTCAAGAAGCAAACCTAAAAGAAAATGTCTCTGAGAGCGCAGCAAACACAGAAGGAGATACTAAGTAAATGTGGGTAGCAGGAAGGTAAAAAGAAAGAAAATTATTCAAGCTCTACATTTGTTAAGAAACTCAGATTTCACGATTGGGTTTTTCCAGCTATATAAGCATAAATCAAACTTGACTCAAATCTTCAACCTTATTCAGCCTAAGTTCTATCTTTGAGCTAATTCGAAAAGTCAGTACTGATATTGCTTCATCAGGTACAATCCAACACAAAGAGTGTCGGGTTTGAGTACAAGACATGGATTTGTGTCCTGTCCCTGCACACTGTTCCCTAGCTATGCCCTTTTAGAATTTAAAGTGTAGACACTGAGTTAATGTATTTTCTGGTTTCTTTCTTTATTATTTTTAACCTGTAAAATGGAGGCGTTAATAACTGTTTTTTTTAAAAAAATCAGGAGTTTTTTTTTAAGTAACTAGAAAGAAAAAGGTACTCAAATGAGCTCAGCCAAGAGAAGGTAATTATTATAAATAGAAAGGAATGTCTCAGGGACTCAAGTGGAAGTGCATGCAGAGATCACGGCACACTGGAAGCAGAGACCTGAAGGAGACCAGGAATGAGGCCAGAGACTCTATCCCTCCCACTCCATTTGGGTCCCCGTGGTCTGTGCCTTCACTTCTTCACCATCACCTGCTTCACTTTTCTGTCATTGTCCTGTTTACATATGGCCCCTTGTAGTTTCCCCAATAGTCCTCTCCATTCCCAAATCTCTTTCACATAGCCAATAAACCAGAGAGATTCTAATAGCATCACTTTAGATCAGGTGTTTTCTCTAAGTACCTGTGGCTAGTGGAGGGAAAAGAGGACCATGGGGTAGAATGGCTGTCCTTCCGGCAGTAGAAAAAGGATGATTTCTACGAAAGGCATTTGAAATAAAAGGTCGAAAGTTTGGCAGAAGAATTGACTGGCATCTCTGATTTGCCATTCCTTCTAACAAGATTGTTATGAAGAGTGAGGGTTTAATTATGAAAGCATTTTATAATTTGTAACATGATATATAAATGTAAGGTAGTGGATACTTTGTACAAAACTCTCAAAGGTTTAATATCTGTGCTAACCTTGGAAAGAGTAATACAGCTAATTGCCACTGACTCAGAATGACACAATACTGGACATCCTTCAAGGGGTTAGAAATGTGGAGATAAACCAGAATACAGATCACAGGAATAAAGCGTTGTTACAAAGTAACAACAACAAACTAAAAGTGGGCTCCAAAAAACATGATTTTAATAGACTTACACATAGATTTTTCATTTACATATCACATTTCCCCCCAGTTTCATCACGTATTGGTCCCTGACGTCAAGCTCGTAGTGGATGGATTTGGTATGCAGGGACCTGAAAACTAAACTCAACTTTATAAATGCCTGACAATCTGTCATCTGAATGTGTATTTGTGTTTATACTCTGCTTTTATATGTATTTATATACTCTCTCTCCAAAATGTATTTGAGGAATATAATCTAAGTAAATAATAAAACTTGAAGCCAATGGTTATCGACATAATGCTCAACTGAATTTGTTTCCTTTGGCATTTGCATAATTATAGAATGTTACTTTTTTATATTTTTCTGTATATGATCTTCTCACTTTCAGATGCTTATGTAATACATGTATCAGACGACTCACGCAACTTGCGAATTAAGGAAATGTATCTCCAGGATTCTCGGCTTCCCTTGCACTCATCTTCTTTTTTTTTTTCCCCCCGTTTGGAATTTTCTACTGCCTTTATGTATCTTTTAAACATATAATATCATTCTATACTAAAAAAATCTATTCTTTGTCAATCCAGATTATTAGCCACTTATATCTTAGCATGAATTTCACCCTTTGTGGCTCCTCTCCCAAAGGCATTTGCATATGAACTTTCTAGTGGAATAAAATAATGTTTTGTTTATGAAAAAGACTGTCTGTGATTCTTTTTTTGATTTTTCTTCGAGAGGATATAACCCTTTTCTCTGAGGCTAGCTCCTTTGACTCACACTGATGAGGTCGACTAGGATTATGGCTAGCCCTACAGGTGCATCTTGTCTGTACAAGCAAAGCCAGGAGAGCATGAGGGTGGAAATAGAGCTAGTTACCTCACAGTTCAAAACAATTAGGGAGATGGTCTGGGAGGGGTGGGGAGAACGAGTTATACGCCCTTATGCACAGCATACCACCGGCAAGCAAATTGGTCTTTGGGAGCAAAAAAGCAAGTAACTGAAGCTCTCCGCATAACAACTCTTGATAAAATGGGCCGCAGTGAAGTATAAACCTGTGTTATAGGATACACAACACCTTCTTCCCCAATATGATGATTTTCTCCAAATGCATGATGATGCATATATCAATAGTCAAAGAGAGAGAAACTGCAGGTCAAACAGGTAAAAAACCATAACTTCTGCTTCACAGATTTTTGCCTTTGAAATATCTTTTTTGGAAATATATTCTATCATCTATGTAAAGATATATATTCTATAAACTACAGAGAAAATTACTATAAAGAAAGTAGACATTTCTCAATTCCCACCATCCAGGTTTAAAAAAAAAGTTGACATTTTAGAAGTCTAACTTCAGATATCTCACTCTACATATATGAATAGGTACATAGCTCTAAATGATGTAAAGTGGCATCGTGTATAAAACATAAAAAATAACTTTACTAGAATTAAATGAGAACAAAAACTTATTGTTTCTTCATAAGAGATATTAATTCCTAGAAAAAAAGTCAAAGACAAAATAAATTTGCATCTACAGTTTCATTATCTAGTGGCCTCCTGCTCTGAAAGGTTAGAAAGAAAAACATCTAATTCCCAAAATTTGATATTTTCACATTTTTCCCCCTGTAGCATTTATTCTGTCCTGCAACTACAGCCCCTAAACGGGTTAGCCGCGGTGTTACAGTGAGAAGGGTCCCTGGCCGAACTCCGCTCATTTGGCTACAGTTTCATCATGGTTTACTTTCAATCATCTCATTGCTGGCTACATTGTGTCATTTGCATTTCTAAAGTGCTATACACTTGATATAACTGATTTGCCCAAATTCACTAGGCAAGTCATATTCTTGTTGTATTTTCTCTCAAAACTTTCTGAAGTAACATTTTCTGACCCCTCTTCCCCCACTCCTTACAGTTACTGTAGGTCTCTCAGTATCATGGCACTTCTTTTAGGGACTATTACATCTTCTTGGCATCTAGGAATATGAGGTATCTCTTTTCTCTCTTATAGTTTGTTCCAGATCTCCTGGTACTGGGCAGGTCTGTATCATAATTATTATTTGGGTATGGCCAGTTCTTTGTTTCCTATTTTTCGCCCTATATTCATTTTGTTGTTGTTTCCAACGACTTTTACGGAAGAGGAATAAATTAAAAATTCCATTACTTTTTTTTTTTTTTTTTTTGAGACAGAGTCTCACTGTGTTGCCCGGGCTAGAGTGCCGTGGCATCATCCTAGCTCACAGCAACCTCAAACTCCTGGGCTCAAGCGATCCTCCTGCCTCAGCCTCCCGAGTAGCTGGGA
>CAUYRB010035064.1:0-14844 GCA_963574695.1 Propithecus perrieri | reverse complement strand
TATAGGTCTCACTGTGGTTGCCAATGGTGGAGCCATCTGCGTGGTCGTCTTTGTCCTTCTACTCATCTCCTATGGAGTCATTCTAAGCTCCCTTAAAAGTTACAGTCAGGAAGGGAGGAGAAAAGCCCTGTCTACCTGCAGCTCCCACATCACTGTGGTTGTCCTCTTTTTTGTTCCCTGCATTTTCATGTATGTTAGACCTGTCTCCAACTTTCCCATTGATAAACCCATGACTGTGTTTTATACAGTTGTCACTCCCATGTTGAATCCTTTAATATATACCTTGAGAAATTCAGAGATGAAAAATGCTATGGAAAGACTCTGGTGTAAGAAGTTAACTATAGATGGAATAAGAATTTGTTCCACACTGAACATGTGTATTACCAGTTCTAAGGCAAGACAGTAAATTCTAACCATGGATTATTTAGTCAATTCAATGGATTCTCTAGATATGCTTTTCTTTATGTACAAAAAGTCAACAGAAAAGTGGATTAAATTGTATTTTGAGATTGGAATCAATCAAATAGAAAATTTCTGCAGGATAAATAGAAGGCACAGGTATCCTAGTACAAGTAAAAATAAAGCTAAGCTCACTAAGTTTATATTTTAATGGGACTTAGGAGAAAGTGGTTTATTATTTTCAAAGGAGAAACAAGTAGTTTTTGAAAATTTACTATCACTCTTATTCAAGAGAGAGATATATATTTTGGCTAACGTATATAACTAATTTCTAGGAACAAAACAGTGGATTTTAAGTTTTAATGATCATTATTCTATCAGCAAAGCAGCTCTCTATAGCTGTTCTATACATGTTGTCCTAAGATTACTTCTGGTCTTCAGGTCAAGTGTCTATCCATTTCTAGTTAGGACATTTGATTGACAGATGATGTTGGGTTTAGTCAAAGAAATTATCAGTAGATAATTTTGTTTGCTGGAATGTGGATGGTAATGAAAACATATTCTAGTTCTTGATTACAAGATAGATACTTTGTTTGGTTTATATTTGTGATTCTTCTCACTACTTGTCGTGTGCAATTTTGCCATTCTTTGAATAACAGGTAAAGCTTCTTATTTTGTCTTCATGATGCTGAAGATATGAGTAAAGAAATGCGTTATTTTGCATAAGGAATGTGTTTCCCTAAATGTTATGTTTAATTTAGTTTACTTATACACTTAAAAATGATCTGTTGTGGTATAAGTAAAATTTTGTTTTTCAATTCTGTAAAAGAAAGTTTTTATCAATCTTCAGCCATCTTAGAATATCGCAAACCAGGAAAAATATAAAATTGCTTTCATTGCAATGTAGAACATTACGCTTTGTAAGAATTTACATTTTTAACAAATAAATTTTAGTATGTATATTTAAGGTATACAACATGTTGTTATGGGATACACATAAACAGTAAAAAGGTTACTACAGTGAAGGGAATGAACATACCTATCATCTCGCGTAGTTACCCATTTTTTTGTTTTTGTGAAAAGAGCAGCTAAAATATACTCATTCAGCATAAATTCCAAATATAGTACAATTTTGTTTCCTATGGTCCTCATGTTCTACATTAGTCAGAGAATAAAAAGGAGCAGAAGCAGATATGAGGATGAATGAATGTAGATAGCTAATGTACAAGTGTACTTTTTAAAATTAAAACGTATTTTAAAACTCTTATTTTAACTGGAGCTGGGGTGCACCTGAAGCCGGCTCACCTGCCCCCACGTCTCTAGCCAGGGCTCTGCCCAGCTTCCGCACACACACTCAACCTCCCTCACCTTCCCTCTGCTTCCCAGAGCTGGACACAGACTTGCACTCAGACCCTCACACGTGGGCTTTGTGGCAGTGTCAGACCAAGGCCTGCTCTTGCCCATGGGGACAGGACCAGGAAACAACTGCATTTTTGAAAAGGGAAGGCAAAGGCTTGGGAGCTGATGGGAAAGACCTTTCTCAAATGGCACCAATAAAACTGCCCTGGAAGGGGCATAGGTGGGCAAGTAATAAAATATTTTAAAGTAATAAAATAATAAAATTATTTTTATGCGTGTCTGATAATGCATGGAATTTATTTATAAATTTTGTAGCCTCTTACCTAAAATATTATCAATGTTATTGGAACTACCTGTGTGTACTTCCCTAATGCTATTTCTCTGCCTTTCCCCAGAGGTAATACCAACACTAAATTTATCCTTAAAACATATTATTTAGATTTTATTATTCCATACCTTTATTAAAATTACATTGATGGTACATAATTTTCTGAATTTTATTTTGATCCACAATGTTAACTTTCGAAAATATGATCACATTGCTGCATGTTGCCTTAGTCTCATCATTTCCCCTGCTGTGTGTTATTGCATGTGTGAATATACCACAGGTTATATAACCATTCAATCAGGGACTGGTGGGTTGTTTCCAGTTTTGTATATTGCACACAGTACTGCCATGGACATCATGAAAGCAATTCTTTCGTGTTAAGTAAGATGTTTATATTTTCACTTTTACAGCTGGCTGCAGTTTCCCCTAATGCTGTGTTATAAGTTACATTCCTATCAGCAGGGCATAACAGTTCTATTACTCTAAATCTTTACCAACACCTGATATTGTGAGATGTTTGATATTTTTGCTAATGCAATGGCTTTAAGATTTTGAGTTCATTGTGGTTTTAATTTGTAATCATTACTGCTTTTGAAGTTGAGTGTATTCTCATATTGGCTCTCCATTTTTCCAATCTTCTATGAAATGTGTATGTATGTCTTTAGCCAATTTTTCTACTGGTAGTTTTCCATTATTATTAATTCATGGATTCATTGGAGTTCTTTAGAAATCCTGTATACTAAATCTTTTTTGTTTGTATGTATTGCTCATACAAGTTTGTGTTTTCTCAGTCTGCGATTATCCTTTTTTATAATTTTATCATTTTATTTGGTGAATAAGAACTTATTTATTTTTATCTTTTATTCATTAATATTTTTAAATGGCAAATAAAAATTGTATAGATATATCATGTACAATATTTTGTTTTAAAAATATATACACATTGAGAGACAGCTAAATCTAGCTATTTAATATATGCATTACCTCACATACTTACCATTTTTTGTGGTTAGAACACTTAAAATCTACTCTCAGCAATTTTCAGGAATAAAATACGTTGTTAATAACTACTATAGTCACCATGTTCTTTGTAGATTCTGGATATTAGTCTTTTATCAGATATACAGTTTGTGAATAATTCCTCCCATTCTCTGTGTTTCCTGTTTATTGTGTTGATTATTTCCTTTTCTGTGCAGAAGTTAATTTAATTAAGTCACATTTTTTTGGTATTCTTGTTGCTGTATTTTCCTTTGGGGTGTTAGTCATAAATTATTTAGCTAGGCATGTGTCTATAAGAGATTTTCCTATATTTTCTTCTAGAATGTTTATGATTTCATGCCTTACATTTAAGTCTTCGATCCATCTTGAGTTAATTTTTGTATATGGTGGGAGATAAGGGTCCTGTTTCATTTTTATGCATGTTGCTATCCATTTTTTTCAGCATCATTTATTGAATGGGGTGTCCTTTCTCCCGTGTATGTTTTTATCTGCTTTGCTCAAGATTGGTTGGTTGTAGCTATATGATTTTACTTCTGGGATCTCTGTTTCATTGGTCTATGTCTCTACTTTTGTACCAGTACCATGTTGCTTTGCTTACTAAAGCCTTGTAGAATAATGTAAAGTTAGGTAATGTGATACGTCCAGAGTAGTTGTTTTTGTTTAAGATTGCTTTGGCTGTTTAGGCTCTTTTTTGGTTTGAAACGAATCTTAACAATCATTTTTTCTAGATCTCTGAAATAAGATGTTGGTATTTTGATGGGAATTGCGTTGAATCTGTAAATCACTTTGGGCAGTATGGACATTTTAACAGTGTTGATTATATCAACCCATGAGTATGGGATGTTTATCTGTTAGTGTCATCTATGATTTCTTTCTTTACCAGTGTTTTGTAGTTCTCATTGTAGAGATTTTCCACACCCTTGATTAAGTATATCCCTAAATATTTTATTTTCTTTATAGCTATTATAAATGGTTTGAATCCCTAATTTGTTTCTCAGCTTGACTCTCATTAGTATATAGAAATGTTACTGATTTGTGTACATTTTTTAACCTGAGAGTTTGCTGAATTTATTTATCAATTCTAGGAGTCAATATCATATCTTCAGCAAACAGGGATAGTTTGATCTCCTCTTTCCTAATTTGGATGCCCTTCATTGATTTCTCTTCCCTGATTTCTCTGACTAGGACTTCCAGTACAGTGTTGACTACAAGTGGTGACAGTGGGCACTCTTATCTCGTTCTAGTTCTTAAGGAGAATGATTTCAACTTTACCCCATTCACTATGATGTTGGCTGTCAGTTTTTCATATATTCCATTTATAATTTTGATGTATATTTCTTCTATGCCTAATTTTTTAAGGATTTTTATCATGATGGATTCTATTAAATGCTTCTTCTGCATGTACTGAGATGATCATGTGGTGTTTGTTTCTGCTTCTGTGTATGTAGTGAATCATATTTATTGATTTGCATATGTTGAACTATTCTTGCTTGCTGGGTTGGAACCCACCTGTTGATGGTGAATTATCTTTTTGATGTGCTATTGAATTCAGTTTGCTAGGATTTTGTTGTGGATTTTTGCATCTACATTTATTATGGACATTGGTCTCTAGTTTTGTGTTTTGTTGTTGTTGTTGCTGTATCCTTTCCTGGCTTTGGTGTCGATGTGATACTGGTTTTATAGAATGAGTTAGGAAGGTTTCTCTCCTTCTCAACGTTATGGAATGATTTCTTTAGTATAGGTGCCAGTTCCCCTTTGTAGGTCTGCTAGAATTCAGTTATGAGTCTGTCTGGTCCAGGGCTTTTTTTTGTTGGGAGATTTCTTTATTACTACTGATTGTTATCAGTCTATTCAGGATTTCTATTTCTACCTAATTCAGGCTTGGGAGGTTGTGTGTTTCCAAAAATTTATCCACTTCCTCTAGGTTTTCTGGTTTGTGTGAGTAGAGGTTTTCATAGTATTCATGGATGATATTTTGTATTTCTATATCAGTTTTAATCTCTCCTTTTTCATTTTTGGTTCCAATTATTTGAATCCTTTCTCATCTATCTCTAGTTAATCTGGCTACTGGTTTATCAATTTTGTTTATCTTTTCGAAGAGCCAACCTTTTGTTTCACTGAATCTTTGTAATGTTTTGTCTTCCATTTTGTTTAGTTCTGCTCTGAACTTTGTTATTTCTTTTCTTCCGCTAACTTCTGAGTTTGGTTTGTTCTTCTTTTTCTAGTTCCTTGAGAAGTGACATTAGGCTGTTAATTTGTGATCTTTCTTTTTTTTAATGTAAATATTTAAGGCTATGAATTTTACTCTTAGCAATGCTTTTACGGTATAGATTTTGAAATTTTGTGTACACTTTGTCATTCATTTGAAGAATCTTTTTATTTCCATCTTAATTTCATCATTGACCTAAGGATCATTGAGCGACAGGTTGTTTAATTTCCTTGACTTTGTGTAGGTTTGAGAGTTTCTCTTGGTATTGATTTCTAGTTTTATTTCACTGTGATCTGAGAAGATACATGGTATGATTTTGATTTTTCTGAGTTTGCTGAGATTTGTTTTATGACCTAAGATATGATCAATCTTAGCAAATGTCTTGTGCTGATGAGAAGAATGTATATTCTACAATTATTGAGTAAAATATTCTGTAAATATCGGTTAGGTCCATTTCTTCCAGTTTCATTTAAGTCAAGTATTTGTTCATTTTCTGCTTCAATCTCAATATGGTTTTGATCTGCAGTTTCTAATGTATAATGATGTTAATCCCATTATCAGGTGCTTTTTGGTCATTTGTATATTTTGGGGGAGAAATTTCTATTCAAACCCTTTGTCTATCTTTTATTTGTTTTTTCTTTAATTTTTAAGTTGTAAAACCTCCCTTATCATATAAATGGCTTGCAAATATTTTCTCCCATTCTGTGAAATTTGTTCACTGTTTTCAAAAGATTCTTTTGAAATTCAGCATTTTTAAATTTTTATAATGTTCCATTTATCTACTTAATCGTTTACTGTTTATGTTTTTGGTCATGTCTGAGAAATGATTGCCTAATCCAAGGTCATTAAGATTTAGTCTAATTAATTCAGAATTTGATGTTTTTAGCTCTTACTTTTAGGTCCCTGATTCATTTGGAGTTAATTTTGTATATATTGTGAGGTAAGGATCCAGCTTCACTCTTTTATATGTGGATATCCAATAGTTCTATTACTATTTCTTGAAAAGACTATTCTCCCCCCACCTCCTTGGCTTTCTTTGGCACCTGTATCAAAAATAAATTGACAATAAATGTAAGGGTTTGTTTCCAGAGTCAATTCTGTTCACACTGTCTTGCTTACTATGGTTTGCAGTAGTATCAGTAGAAAGGAAACAAGGAAGTTCTTTTTTAAGGTTGTTTTACACATTCCGGAAATGAGACAATGTGACTCTTTATTCCTAAATATTTCAATATGTATATTCTATAACAATGAAAACATTTTCTTGCACAAAGGCAGAGAATTATCAAAGTAACATTTATACAATATTATTAATATTACCCGATATATGTCCATATTCAAATAGTAACAACTATTCCAGTAATGTTTGTGTAGATTTTTTTTTTTGCCCAGGATCAAATGTGGGATTGTGCATTGAATTTAGTTGTTATATCTCTTCAGTTTATAGTTGTTTATTACTTCTTTGAATTTTTATTGCATTAACACTTTGCAGAGAAGCTCCTATTTGTTTGGAGAGTTTCTGTCAATCTGAATTTGATAATTTCTTTATTATGAGATTAAAGTTCTGTGTATCTTATAGGCATGCTACATCATGGCTCATCTTTACCTGCATCTAATTAACGATTGAATCAAGGGTACAAAGATCCAGCCTATTTACCTTGATTTGGACATCTTTGAGGCCATCCCTATCTCAAAATTGCCTATGATGTGGGCCTTTCATGCAACAACATTCACGTCAGTTTCTCTCTCTGTCCAGTGTAGTTTCCACCGTATTATTCAAGTGTTATTCCCTAGGGCACACACCAATAAACCCTGCATACAAACCTCTATTAGAAACTATTTCTTTGAAAACCCCACCTACAAATTTTTCTAACAGTTTTCTTTATTTCTTGGTTTTGGAAGTATCAGGAGTTGATTTTTTATTGTTCTCATTTTCTGATTTCTTCTTACCATAGCTTTGTATGGAGTCACACTGATTTTTGTCTTCTATTCATTTTGAAGTCCTGATGTAAGTCTGCTATTTGGGTAGAGAGAGAGTCCATGGGTTTGGGTGTCTTGTATTAATAAGATTTCTAGTTTTATTTTCTTTTAACATAGTAAAACTTTTCAAGTGAGGAAAGGATTAGAGTACCTTTAGATTTTTGTCATTCTTCTTTGCTTCCTCAAGACCCTAATTTCCTCTTCTTCCTTCTTTTCTTTTACCACCAACTCTCCCAAGAGGGACTTTCATTGCTACTCAACTTCATCTTCCCCAGATGTGGTGCCTTTTGAAGATGCCATCATAGATCCCTCATACTTTCATTCCAGCCCTGAACTCCACACTGATTTTCCAGACCTCAGACCTCATTCTTTAGTGATTATAAAACTAGCGTGACTTACAATCTTCTGGATGATTCTGGCTGTACTCGATCGCTCTTGGTCTTTCTGCTTTCCTCTCCTCTTCTTGACGGTCTCTTCAGGCTACCTTCACTTTCCTCTCACGCTTGAATCATGAGCTGCAGAGGTATCTCTGCTGGGATTTGATGTTACTTTCTGTATATAGAGGTAATTTGAAGTTCATAGTATTCTCAGTGTCTTAGTTATGCTCAATGTCCTAGTTCTCTGTGATATTACATACTTGTGTTGCATGTATTGCATTTTTTGGAGGATGTATAGAGATAGTTAGATTTAAAGAGCTGCCATTATTATATAAAAGACATCTGAATATCAAGTGTGAAAAAATTTCTGGATTTAATTTTTATTTTTTCTTATATTACTTTATAATATTCTCTTATAAGTTATAGATCTTAATTTCTGTATTTCTTTTTTTCTGAACAAAACTTCCGAGTTGTATTTGATATGTGGATATTATCTCATCTGAATTTTATTGAAGCTTTTAGTGAGTCAATTAGTAATGATCTTCTGCCATTCCTATTGAGTATGTTTGCCATACACAAACCCTCAAGCTTTTCTTTTTACTCCAGTGTCTTCTTGGTTTTGAAAATTTCCAATATATGCTGATTAATTTAAAAAAGAATTCTTGTTTGTGCAAACTTATATCTTTGCTATTAATAAATGACTTGCTCTCTGCTGTTGGATTTCTATTTTTTTCACTTAATTGTCTTAAAGTTATTATCCAGGAGGAGATTCTAGAAATATAGGATGCACTGGAAGGAATATGTGGGAGGCAGGTCTCAATTCTCTGAAGCATGATTCCTCAGTGAATATAAATTGGAAGTGGCCTTGGGAATAAATAGTTTGAACAACTTAGTGAAGTATTTTGCTGTTTATTGTTAAGTGCCCAGTAATGTCTTTCCTAATCTGGGAGAAGATTTCTCCTTGGGTATTAAGTTACCATCAAGATATAAAATAGTAATAAAAGCCATTACCTTACTAGACATGAACCATATTAAAGCAGTCATACAAATGCTTTTAAATGTCCAAAACAAAGCTCATTTTTCAGATTTTCCAGTTTTGTGCACTATTGACTAAAAATAGTATAAAATTTTGCTCAAATTATTTAGATCAGTAAGTGAAGTTTTAAATTTCTTTAATTCTTGATACATATTACTGGCAGCTTTCAAATTTGATGATTCATCAACCATATCAACTGTTTATTCTTGAAGCTAACTCGGGATAATTCCATAATCCAAACTGCAAAATCTTTGTGAAAGTTGAAGAATATGGTCATTCTTTTGCAAGTAAAAAGAGATACATCCCTGCGTGACAAGGCATTTACAGCGTCAGTGACTGAGTGTTCCTTTTTCTTTTGTTTGCAGTCACACCTGGATTGATATGGTGGCAATTCTGACTTGTCTGCTGTCAAAATAACCGGTCATCTTCTAGGACCAAAGATAAAATTGCAGAAGCCTGGCTTTGTAACAAGTGACCAAAGATGAAATAGAAAACCCAGGTAACATATTTACAGAAACCTTTTGCTGCTATTATAATACTGGCAAATAGACTTACTTTGAATGAATTATGTATATTTCTTCAGAAGAAGGTTTCATCATTTGATCTCAAACGTTTTTTGCCAGAATCTCGAACAATAAGACAGCACATGCATTTCCTTCATTTTATAGAATATTATTAGAATAAGTGCAATGGCCATCGTTTTGTCCAAATTTTTTACTAGATTTGTTTAAATGTAAACTGAAATAGAGAAAATGCACAACACATTATAACAATATAACGTGACATATATGTGATCTTCACAATAAATTCTTTTAGATTGCTTTATATAAGTTTGAGAACCCAATTATTTATTCTGTATCTTCATATATTAAAGTTAATAGTAAGGATTACTATAGCTCTTTACAAATTGTACCTTGTATATATATTTTTAAATGTTCTGGTTCTATGTAGATGTTTTATTTCTGTTGATTTTTTTTATTTTTGTAAAATATACATAACATGCTGTTGTGCTACCATCATCACTATCCATCTCCAAAACTTTTCATCATTCCACACTGAAAATATCTACCCATCAAACAATACCTCCCCATTCTCCCCTCCCCTTAGCCGCTGGTAACCACTGTTGCACTTTCTGTCTCTATGAATGTGACTATTCCAGGTGCGTCATAAAAATGAGATCATAACATATTTTTTATTTTGTGTCTGGTTTCTTTCACAGTTTAGCATGTCTTCAATGTTCATCCATGTTGTAGCATGTATCACAATTTATTCATTTTTAAGGCTGTTTTTATAATTGCAGCATATTATAGGGTTACAAATGTTTAAGTTACATAAATTGCCTTTGCCCCACCCAAGTCAGAGCTTCTAACATGACTAGCCCCCAGACGGTGCACACTGCACCCATTAGGTGTGTGTATACCCATCCCCTTCCTCATTCCATCTGCCTGACACCCGGTTAATGTTACTACCATATGAACACTTAAGTGTTGGTCAGTTAATACCTCTTTGACGGTGAGTACATGTGGTGCTTGTTTTTTCATTCTTGTGATATTTCACTTCGTAGAATGAACTCCAGCTCTATCCAGGGTAGTACAAGAGGTGCAAGATCACCATTGTTTTTTTGTGGCTGAGTAGTATTCCATTGTACACATATACCACATTTTATTGATCCACTTGTGTATTGATGGGCACTTGGGTTGTTTCCACATCTTTGCAATTGTGAATTGTGTTGCTATAAACATTCGAGTGCAAATGTCTTTTTTATAGAATGTCTTTTTTTCCTTTGGGTAGATGCTCAGTAATGGGATTGCTGGATCAAATGGTAGTTCTACCTTTAGCTCCTTGAGTTAGCTCCATATTACTTCCCACAGAGGTTGTACTAGTTTGCAGTGCCACCAGCAATGTATGAGTGTCCCTATCTCTCCACATCCACACCAAATATCCCATTGTATATGTGTACCACAATTTGTTTATTAATTTATTAGTTGATGGACATTTGAGTTGTTTCTACTTTTTGGCTATTGTGAATACTGCTGCTATTAACATTGGTGTACAAATATTTGTTCCAGTCTCTTATTAATATTTCTTCTGCATATGCCCAAAATAACATTTTGATATGTAAATTAATAGCCCCTTATTACAAAATGTGGAAACTAGCTCTGGGAAATCTAGTTACTCATTAAATTCATGAACCTGCACTTACACTTTCTTAGAAAGAGTATTTTAGTTTCTGTGGAAATAGAGATTATGAAATTTGTTAGGTACAATCTCTGCAGAACCTAAAGGAAAATGCCAACATCTCTTTCTGCATATGGGTTAATTGCTTGGGTATTTTCTCATTTTTAAGGTCTTAGAATACAGAGAATGAAATGGAACACACCACAGTATGCACTCAGCTGACTTTCTAATTTCCTAAAAGGCCCCTCAGATTAAATTTAGTTTCAATCATAAATTTCAAAAAGGGAAACAAGGTATGGAGAAAGACAGTGAATTTCCACACTATAACGTGAATGGGAATGGAAAAGACAACCTCCATAACTGTGTACAATAATGACGAATCCATCCATCCCATAGGGAATGCTTCTCTTGATAATTAGAGAGGAGAGTGGACTTTGGAGAAATGTATGTAATATCAATTGCAAAAATGTGGCACTAGGCCGGGCACGGTGGCTCACGCCTGTAATCCTAGCACTCTGGGAGGCCGAGGCGGGTGGATTGTTTGAGCTCAGGAGTTTGAAACCAGCCTGAGCAAGAGCGAGACCCTGTCTCTACTAAAAATACAAAGAAATTAATCGGACAACTAAAAATATGTAGAAAAAATTAGCCGGGCATGGTGGCGCATGCCTGTAGTCCCAGCTACTCGGGAGGCTGAGGCAGAAGGATCGTTTGAGCCCAGGAGTCTGAGGTTGCTGTGAGCTAGGCTGACGCCACGGCACTCTAGCCCGGGCAAAAAGAGTGAGACTCTGTCTCAAAAAAAAAAAAAAATGTGGCACTAAAATTATATGGGGAAACAAATAATAGTAAATAATGTCTTGAATTTATTTAGTGTTTATTATTTGCCAGAAAATTTTCTGTGAGTTTTATTTGTATTATACTATTTAATCCTTAAAACCACCCTCTATGTTAGGTGTTATTATAATTCTGATTATACAGATGATGTTGACTAATATATCCAAGGACACACATTTGGTATATATAAATTCTGAAGCTCAAATTCCAAACCAAAATTTGGAACCTGAGCTCTCCAAAACTGTAGTAATGCAGGTATACCAGCCCACCCTTGCAAAATTACAAAGCAAAACAAAACAAAACTGACCATGGCTGTATATGAGATTGGCAATTTAACTTCTCAGATTATTGCTTTCTTTATTTGTCAGAAAAGTCCATTTAACCACATGCAGGTTTTAGAGATAGTATTTTTACTTTATTATGAAAATATTAACTTGGAAAAAATGTGATATTTCTTTAAAATTTATCTTGTTTGGAAAACAATCTGATGAACTAATTAGATGTTTATTAGCACCTCAAATTCCTCCTGCATCATATCTATGGTCAATGCTCAATTATTCAATAAAGCTATTGTTTACATAGGAAACAGTTTTTACTGTAAAGAGAGTTAAATAGAAACATTTAAGTATTGATTGTGATCATATGTTTCAATAGGATCTTGATGAAAACTCAAAACTCACATACTATATAAGTGATTTATTTTTATCTTATGTTGTTGAGTTTGGCATAGTATAGATCTACTTGATTTATGTTATTTTTTTTTATTTCAGCATATTATGGGGGTACAGATGTTTAGGTTATGTATGTTGCCCTTCCCCCGATTTATGTTATTTTAATTGTCATGTGGGATACCCACCATGGATTAATATTTTTTGAGCATTTCTTAATGATTTATTTGTTCTCATTTAATATGTTAAGAAATTTGAAGAATCTTACAAATATTTGAATCAGATATATTTCTTTTGTCATAAAACACAACATTGATAAAGTATAGAATTTTGTATCATTCAGATTGATAATATTTGATAGTTTAGAGTAATAATAATACTGCTAAGAACATTTTTAATAGTGAAATACTGCCTGAGCACTTACAGTGTTATACACAAGTAAGTCTTAGAAGTACTCAAGGGGTGAGCAAGAGACATCCTCCTGCTGGAAGTTATCTCTTGATTACTAAGACAGCTCCTGTGAACTGTGAGTATTTATTTTCCATTATAAATGCAGATATAGCTTCATAATTTTGAGTGAGGACATTTAATTATGTATATATGCAATTAAATATCAGAAGCCCCAAAGATGGGACTTATTCTTTAGGCAGCTTGTCTTTTCTATTGATCCATCCTAAAGTTTAAATTTGAATTTTGTTTTTACCCAGAAATATAACGATTCCTAGAAGCAAGTGATGGTACCTTCCTGTTACCTTCCAGGCCACCACCTGATTGACAGCGTCAGGAACGTGAAATTCCTCTATTCTCAACTCATTCAGACCCCCCCCAACAAAAAATGCTTGCCCATTTTAAACATTTTTTATTCAACTTATGGCCTTTGCTGGTTTCTGTCTGCCTTTTCTCAATTATCTCTTTTCTTTCTGTCTACACTTTTGTTCTCCCTCTCATGCTTCAGTGTAACTTGGCTCGCCTAGAGGCACAAAGGATAGAATGATCTCCTGACCTTCACAAATGACCATCAACAAATGTAGACCCTAGAATGGAGCATATTTAAAATAATTCTGTTAATACAAAGTTGTACATTATACATAAAATTGGTCCTGGTTCACATCTGAAAGGCCCGGCAGTCTATTTACTTTACTCAAGGTAAAATGAATGTCTTGTGTTCAGCGTGAACTCAGATAGCCAAGAATTAATGAACAAAATAACTCATGCATTAATGATTTTAATAATCAAATAACCTTTAGTACATGCTAAATCAGACTGATTAATATAAAGATGATCTACCAGCAAAAATGACATTATGTCATTTAGGATAAATGTGTCAATGATAAGAACGCAGAAACTCGTATCTAGAAAAATCATTACATTTCCAATAAGGAATATAAGGCAGGACGTAATTTTCCCAAGATGACTAAGATCAAAATCAACAAATATTTCCATATTTTTAGCATTCTTTCTACTATACCAGTAGTTTGTCCAAAATGTTTATTTTTGACATTCTGAATTGATCATGGTTAAAACATAATAAATTCCAAACCAATTTGAAAAGTGGGGAAAATGTGCAGTGCCCATCAACTTTTAATTGTATTATCCATTTTTTCCCTTTAACAGTCTAGGTTGCAATAAATGGCAATTCAGTTTTTGTGTGTGTGTCTGTGTGTATGTGTATGTGTATATATATTTTCAAATAAAACATTGCCTTCATTGGACTTTTGTGGCTGGTAAGAATTTGAAACAACTATCTCCATTCACTTGCTCTCTCATGAGCTTTGAAATTCACTTTAATTATAGTAAGTATTCAATGAGCACTCACGATGTGCCTGGTTTTTTCATTGCTGTGAGTGAGTAATCCCTAGGTGATAGAAGCTATTTGAGATGATAGTAAAGTATTTCAGAAAGGCAAATATCTGAAAATCAGCCTACAATTTTATGTTCCGTGTACTGGGTATTACTTTATATCTGTATATAAGTAAAGACAAAACATATGAGATTGTTTGCATGGTAGATTTTAAGGAGCCAAGAAACCCTCTAGACAAAAACATATAATATCAAAAATGCAGTATTTGTGAGAGGTACTCTGGAGAAAGCAGCTGTCTTGATTTCAGTAGATCATCTCACAGATATATCCACTCATATATACCTTCCAGTTACAATGCTAAAGTCTCGTCACTGTAGGTGAAAAAAGAAATTTGTGAAAATGAAACGGGTAGTTGTGGAAGGACATTCCGCACACTTATTTTCTAGTGAGCTACTCTGTGTGAGGCCCAGTGGGGGAAACACTGTTGACTGAGGCTTTACGTTTTTGACATGGAGCTTGCGATCATCTCGAATTCATTATCGACACTTTGGTTTGCAGGCTCTGACACCTGAGTTCAATACCTTTAGAAGAACATGGAAAAGAGGAGCAATGTGACTGAATTTATCCTCCTGGGGCTCACACAGAGCCCTGAGGGGCGGAAAGTTCTGTTTGTCCTACTCTT
>CAUYRB010035063.1:0-20239 GCA_963574695.1 Propithecus perrieri | reverse complement strand
GGGAGGCTGGGGCAGTAGGATCACTTGAGCCCAGGAGTTTGAGGTTGCTGTGAGCTGGGCTGACGCCACGGCACTCACTCTAGCCAGGGCAACAGAGTGAGACTCTGTCTCAAAAAAAAAAAAAAAGACCTCCATCAGAAGACACCAGAAAAAAAGGCGAAAGGACAAACCAAGTGAATATATTTGTAACACCTGTAACTGACAAAGGATTAATATCCAGAATATATAAAGAATGCCTACACTGTGTAATCTAATCAGCCTTTGATGTAATTGTAGCCAAATGCAGAGCCCAGTAAATGCTGAACTGACTGAAATTCTAAGTCATGCCCTCCTAAACCATAGGGGGGAGCCACTGCCTCTGCCAGGGATGGTGGGAGGTCTTTCAGCTCTCACCAAGGGAAGCAACTCCAGAGCCATGCATAGGCTCATCAAGTGTAAGTGCCCCCTACCCGTGAAAAGGCCAGGGAGCCAACAGGACAGATTGGGAAGGCGAGCTGTGAAACAGTACAAGCTCGAGTCAAATTCCGGTGACGCTTCTTCAGCCTGTTTCCCCAGGAAGACCTCCAGTCAGAATGGCTGCCATGTTCTGTCCTTTGAAGAGAGCAAGACATTCTGATTGCCCAGGAAGGCAAGAGTGGGTATGGAAGTCACAGACAGTGGGGAACACTCTTAGCCCAACTATCGAGCAAGTTGATGAGGTAATGAAAAGTATTTGGAGCAGTCAAGTTTGATGGCCCCAGCATTTCCAGCCTTTTGGATTTGGGGATCCATTAAATAGGTCAGAAATCTGTTGTCCTAAGTGGCAGCTGCTGTATAAAAGTCACAGAGCCCTGGTTTGGCCATTCAAGAGCAGGTGTCTGCCTACATGTTTTTCCTCTGTGGGGAGACTCAGAGGCCAGGGCACAGCAGAGATCTCTGCACTTACCAAGTAACCACAACCCCAACTTGGACTAGGGACAGCCTCACTCAAGTTCCTAGGGCTCCCAGGACTCCCTCAGTCCTTCCCTGCAATATATACTCAGAATACAGCACTTGGCAGTGATGTAGGTAAAGGAGGAGAAACATGCAGAACTATGCCCACACCAGCAGGCTGTGGAGACATGATCATATGCTGCACAAACCAGTGACTGGAAAGAACTTGGGCTCAAACTAGGCCCTCACTCACCCAACCCATCACACCACAGCCAGCCACAGACTCCCTAGCAGAGGTTGCATGTCTCCTGGAGAACCCAGGATACATGAAAACTCCCACCGAAACACAAAAGCCCAACAGATGCCACTTCACTTCAAACTTACCACATCTTACGTGGTATTAGCCTTTTGGTTTGACCCTCCCAACTAATAGAGTGTTAAGTCGCTAGTCTTTTATTTCGATATTTCCCTTCTCCCGACATTCCACATTTGGCGCTACATTGTATCTGACTGATGGGTTTCCTAGGATGGTCACAAACAGGGTATGTGGAATGTTGTACTTATTTCCTTTAAAAGTCCAAAGTTAAAGAAGAGGAAAGGAAAGAAGAAAAGGAAGGAGAAGAAAAGAAAAGGAAAGAAAGAAAGAAGAAAGAAAGAAAGAGAAAGAAAGAAAGAAAGAAAGAAAGAAAGAAAGAAAGAAAGAAAGAAAGAAAGAAAGAAAGAAAGAGGAAGGAAGGAAGAGAGGGAGGGAGGGAAGAAAGAAAGGAAGAGAGAGAGAAAGAAAAAAGGAAGTGGGGAAGTATTAAGCAAGAAAGTAAATCCAGAGAGGGCAGTATTCATGTAACTTTTAAAAAGCAAACAAAGGTATAAAGACATAGAAGAGTGAAGTGTTATTCATTCATTTACATTTTTATTTTGAATAGCTTCAATCAAAAAGATTTCATAAGGTTATTTACAATGCTGAATGTACAATTATGAATGTATGCCTTTTTGACAACAGGGTACCATTCTTGAGCAGCAATTCAATTTTAAAAATATAAAGATGCAGTATCATTTCTGATATAAAGTTACTTAAAAATTCCAAGGTCTTAGGGAATTCACAAATCATAACAGAAAGTAACTATTTTATTAATTTAATGTACACATAATTACCAAATTTTAATACATTAAAAATATGTGTAAATGCCCAGACTGTACAAAAATTAACACATTTTGTTAAAAGTTCCCAACCACCTCCCACCATAAATATACAAAAACCTATTTTTAGATATGCCAAAATTGCATGCATGAAATATTAGAATATTTTCTAAAGCTTGAATTTTCCTCTTTGCTGGATGTTATCTATAGCTGTTTTTGGAACAGACTACATAAACATTGACATATTATTTACCATGCCTTCGAAACTGTGCAGTAATTTCATAAACGTGGGAAATAAAATAAATAGAGTAAAAACCGCAACAGTTTTGTTTAAATGCAAGTGCAATTTGGAAAGCTTTCGAATTTAAGGATTATAAAACTATTATAAAAAGTATTTTTTTTGTTGGCTTAGCCACTTTTATTCAAGCATTATTTGCAGCATTGCTTTACAGCAGTTGGTGCTCGAAGATACAAAACATATAGTTACCACTATTTATACTTGAGGGAGAAAAAAAACTAAACAACCCTGAGGGAGACACACATTAAAAATCTTGTTATTTATTTAAAAAGTTAAAAAGTTACATATCATTATTTAACAATTACTTTCCCAGACATTTCTGTCCTTTAAGTATGTGCATAAATAAAATTTAAATCAGCAATATTTATTCATCTTAATACATCAAAATAATATATGTACAGATTTTAAAATTTAGGTCTGTATAAACTCAAATAATTTAATGTGAAATTCAGAATCAAACTTACTATGTAATGGTGACCTACACAGAGGATTCAGTCTACTTATGGCACTGAGTAGGACCCACACCTGGATTCACATTCTTCAAATAAATTCTCAACCTGAATAACCCACCTTTCTATGTTCAAATCTTCCTACAAATGCTTTTCTGCCTACCTAAAAATCTCATTCTTTTGAAAACAATATAGACAGATGAGATATAAAACCCTTATTAACTCTAAATTTTAAAAAAGGGGGGGTGTCAAAAATAGCTCTTTATGATCGTGCTGTTAAAGATGTTAAATACAATCTGATAATTGGATTTTTAAGCTGCTACTTAGCAATTACTTTAATTATATGCCTCAGTATTTAAACCAAAGAATAAAATTTACAGTTCTGGAAATCACTAAAGAATAACACTTGAGCATATTTAAAATGAATACGGAAATTATAAAACTATCAAGTGAATAAGTAACTCTAGAAAACAGTGCTAATTCACAGCTCAAGAGGTCTAAGATGCATAGCTTCATAGAACCATTCATGGAACAATTGTTCTTATCATCTAATGTGTATTAGTATATTATACATTTTGGTGGAAAACTTCAATTACATTTTTGTAAGAATCATCAGTGGCAATAGTAATAACAGTGATCCTGAGTGTAACTTACATTTCTCTACAGTTACCAATCATCATTCAGGTCTTTGCAGCATAAAGAATGAGAACCATTTATTTGGTTCTACAATTCTGGTTAAAATTTGGTAAACTGGTAAATATATACTAGGAAAATAATGATCAGCTAGAAGTAGAAAGAACAAGCACGCTACTGGTTAAAGAAGAACACAGCATAATGTCACATTGTTTTAAGAGTTTAGTGTCCATGTCACAGCAGTATCAACTGCTGGAACCTACCTATAAAAAGGCATTTAAAAAGTTACTTTAATTTTGTTTAGAATTTGACATTACTCAGGCAAAACAGAAAGGTGAAAAATATTTTCCACATTTCTTTTGGCTTAATGAGTGTCTGTTTTTCAGCTTTATTTCCTCCATTTTTTCTCCCAGAAATGTCCATACCAAATACACTCATTTGTCACTCTCCAATCCAAAATAGATATGCTGTGACCTCTGGCGCCACCTAATGGCATACAACAAACTCTTACCAAGTTCATATTGTTTTGAAAAACAGCAGTCATTTAAATCCAGTCTTTTTCAAGCCTCATTATCGACAGGAGAGACATAGACCAAACCTCAAAAAATCTTATGAGGTAAATTTCTAATTAAAGAAACCCTTACTATTATTCTATGTCTTTGGGTAATTAAAAATGTAGAAGTAGAAAATAAAAAGACATTTGAAACACCACAAATCTTAGGGGGAAAAAGCAGGTTTGAAGAGAGATTAGAAAGATGGACTGACATCTACTGTCAAAAGAAATAATCTCTTTTCCTAGTGAACGGTTCTATAACAGCAAATTGAAGCAAATTCGACTACTGACACCACACATAGCACTAGATCCATTTAATAGGTTTGAGCGATATCTCAAGAAGGCAGTGAAGCACCTTGCTGATTAGAAAAATAAAACCCAGGCAGTTTGTACAGAAAACATAAAACCATATATGGAAATTACCTGAGTTGTTCTATAAGCAACACCATACAAACTCACTCCTAACTCTAGGCCATTGAAGGGAACTGGTGTATGTTTATATAGAATTCTTTGGAAGAAGTATTAGAATCAAATGAAAATAGGCTTTCAATCTGTTTCACTGGAGGCTAACTGACAAATTTTACCAATCACAAATTTAGGGCCTATATATGAACACAGATCTTTTCTAATAAGGGGGTTGTGAAAATAAATTTAAACGGATAAACTAGTCTCAGAAGTTAATGTCTAAAAACCTACCAAACACCAAATTTCTCCTGTGCCCTATGTAAAGAGGGTAACAATCAAGAGATTCTGGAAATGCATATAACAGGTTACTGAATGAAGATATAGAACTTTACAGACTGTGAATTTAACTGTCAGGCTAATACCTTTTTTTGTTTTGTTTTTTTAAAAAAAAACAAACCAAGTTTTCAATTCAGCGACTATATCAGAAGGGACAGAAGCTGAAACTGTGCCATTCTGACACACAGGATCAGAAAATCCTAAAACCACATTCTCCTCAATACTGCTATTAGCATGCCACTGAGACTGATTCATTGCTATATGCTACGTTATGGTGATGATTTGGCATGATCCATTCTCCTTAACTAAAGCTTTAGCTTCTGTTGTTGTCTGAGGTTTTGGTGGCCATTCTGGATCGACCAAGAGCTCCTGTGCCAGATACATGTACTTGGCCTTTGGTATCTTCTTTCTACAGCGCAGGGCCCAGGACAAGCAGCATTTTCCCCACCGATCCACTGACGCCTAAAAAAATAAAGAAAAAGAAACAATTAAGAGTTTGTTTTTAACAGGTTTATGAAAGCATACATTAGCACAGAAAAATAACAGAAAATGACTTCTGAACACAACAAACAAATGGGAAAAAAATCCAAGTTAAAAAAAAGGCAGCTTTCAAATATTTAGGTACTGATTTTTTTTTTAGATTTTTTGTTTATTCATGGAATTTACTTCATTTTGTGTAGTTTTATGTACCTATTATTCTCTTGTGTACTAAAACTTTTAAATAACTTGAAGATCTGGATTCTATAACACAAAATATCTAATGTATTAAGAATAACTTTATTCAGAAAGAGAAAACATTTTTATTATTTAATTTGGAAACCCTCCTATTCTATCCCAAACTATCTTTTGGTATTATTGCTACTAGCAACTTAGCCACCTGATCATTTTGGGATGAAAGCGGTGTAAAAATATGCTTGTTGCTGTTAATGTTTCAAAGCATGATGTGAATATTGTTAGGTCAAAATTAGGTCTTAAAACATGTTTAAAGTCAATCATGTCTTTTAAAACCACATCCTTACTAATACTTCATAATGATAGTTTCCCTTGGTGTTCCACAACTGGAAAGAGGTATACAGAAAGGTGCAAAAGGAAGTACAACTTCTTAGTATTATTTCATTATAAAAAGCTCTGCTGTCACTGAAATCCTTCGGATCAATCCTGATGTTTTTAATGAATGTGACCTTAGATAAATAATCCCTGGAGAACAAGAAAAGAGTCCCTGGCTAATGGATAGAAATGTAAATTCAATAGAGGACCAAAAGGTAACCTCAGAATTTGTCTCAACTGAAATTTGAAATGAATGAAATAAAATGTAATGACTATACCAATGTCTGTAGTAGTTATATTCACCTCTGAATATAACTACTTAATTATTCTGGCTGTTGCTTCTTGAAGTGACATTTAAATCCCAGGTTGTTTTGTTTTGCCAACCAACATATAACCCAGGCTACAACTAGGTCTAATCACCTTAAAAGAATGCCGCAAGAAACTATTTAGCATGATACAGAAGACACTATGGTATAGGATTCTTTAAGTGATCCAAAATAACACATAATAATCCCTTTCTAGAGCAGGCACACAAAACAATGTTTAACCAGAGATGATGGTTCACTACTTGGGGCTTTTTCCCAAGGTGTTTAAATTCTTCCATCTAACTGTGGAAAAGATTATTGTTCCTAAATCAATCTGAAAGCTGTTACTTTTTATTTTATGGCAAGTAGCAGGATCATAGAATAAAGGTGATGTTGACTGTCAACTTTTTAAAAGTCAACATTAATAGACTTTGTCTAGCCAGATGATCTGCCAGGTTGAAGGGCAATCTATAGCAGGCAGAGTCAAGGAAAGTCAAAGCCAAGTGCATTCAAATTTAAGGCACACACATAGATATATAAATTCATTGTTCCCCATATACAGAAAGACAAGCCATAAAATTCAAACTAATTTAATTGTAAACAGTATCACAACTAAACAGGATTCTTTTCACATTAAGGGTGCATTTAAAAAAACCTCACATCCTTATTAAAAACAATGTATACTTGTCACAATTTCAAAAAAAATTAAGTCAAGAGGAGCACTAGGGATATCCCTGCTTCATCATCATTAGAAACTCGTTTTGTTCCTTACCCTCACCATCGCCAAATATCACACACAAAAAGTACACTGTATGCAAGTACGGGCTGATTAGTTTATAAACACAAACTGCCACGCACACCCTAAAACCACAATATAATTCACTGGAAAAACACGAGGTGCCACCGGCATGCTGGAATGCGAAATCAGGCGAGAGGATGGTTGCAAGGAAGAAAGGCGGGCACTATGCAGCAGGAAGGCGGTGAGGCAGGGGACAGGAGCTCAGAATGAGCACTTGGGTCTCCCCAAGACACCTGGGGCATAAATCCCTTAGCAGGAGAACACATTAGCTATAGCAACTGGATCTTTCAGTTTGTTTCTGAAAGGAATTTATCCCTTCAGACAAAGAAAGAGGCTATCATAGTTCAGCAGAGAAACCATAAAGAACTTTCAAAGAGATCTATAGCTAAAATTCTCCTGCTTCTTAGACCATTTCAAGCTGTTCATTCTTGAACCCGAATGCCAGTTTACACTTAGCAGTATTTTTAGGAAATGTTTTCATGGGTAGCATATAAAATAAGCCATGCTTAAAGGATAAAAATGTTATAATGGCACTGCGGTTTTCATAAGTCTTCCATACCAATCCTGAATCTAAAACAAACAACCAGTATTAGCATTCTATTAATATCTAAATAACCTCAAATAACATTCTAAGTGGCAAAAGGACTACTTCCATTTTTCACCAAAAAGAAAATCTACGTCTGGCACAAATCCTCAGGCAGGATGAAACCTCGCACTAGTATGATTCTAGTTCCACATTGACTCTTAAGTGCCCTCAGTTCACCAAACACAAGGTTGGCAGCAGAAATGCTTCTAAGGAGAATACATAGCACAGATCTCTTCAAACAGGAGTAAAGCTTTATAGAAAACCACAGATGATGGGGACCTCCACTGAAGGTTTTCAGCAGGTGAAGGGTGGAGTGGAAGGCACTTTTGATGAATATCCTCTCTTGAAAATCACTGATATAAAGTCTCTTAAAATTGTCATTAGATCGAGAGAGAATGCATACAAAGTACCTACTACAAAAAAAAAATTAGGTCATTAAATATGAAATGTCTGATTTCAAATCAAAAGTTTAGTTTATTATATCTCAGACAAGAAGCAGTATAATTAATCAAAGTATGCGCCTAAACTATCAGCACAGTTTGCCATCTTTGACAGTAGCTTGTTTATGCCAGCAGCGAAGAAGCCTGGAAAGAGAGTGGCAATAAAGTCGCGAAAGGCGTTTTCCACAACTTGTTGAGAATTGAGTATTTTTCCTTGCAAGAAGTGGTCCAAAGCCTAGAAGAAGCGGTAGTCAGTTGGCACATGATCTGGTCAATATGGTGGATGACAGAAAGTTTCCAAGTCCAACCTCTGTAATTTGAGCAGCGCTGTGTGACATGTGGTTGAGTGTGTTGTCTTGTAAGAGGATTGGCCTGTCTCTATTGACCAATCTCGGCTGCTTAATCACAAGCATCCTCATATTTCGTCCAAGTGGTTGCAGTAGACATCCGCTGTGATCAACTGACCAGGTTTCATGAAGCTGTAGTGGATAATACCAGCGCTGGACCATCAAACAGACACCATTAGCTTTTTTTGATGAATATTTGGTTTTAGAATGTGTTTCAGCACTTCATCTTTACCCAACCATTGTGCCGAATGCTTGCGATTGTCAAAAATAATCCATTTTTCATCACACGTAACAATGCGGTGTAGAAATGATTCACCTTTATGTAGTGACAGCAAAGAAAGGCAAGCTTTGAGATGATTACTCTTCTCACACTTGTTTAATTCATGCAGAACCCACCTATCCAGCTTCCTCACCTTGCTGATTTGTTTCAAATGGTCCGATATTGTTGGAATAGTAATGTCAAACCTTGCTGCTAATTCACGTGTAGATTGAGATGGATTTGCTTCCACTACAGGTTTCAGCTCATCATTATCCACCTTGATCTCAAGTTGCCCACATGGTTCATTTTCAAGATTAAAACCACCAGAATGGAACTTCTCAAACCATCGACATACTGTGTGTTCATTAGCCACATCCTTCCCAAAATACTTTCTTGATATTTCAAGCTGTCTGTGCAGCATTAATTCCAGGACAGAACTCCTATCCAAAAATAACACGGATTTTTGACTTATCCACGTTTTCACAAAAATTGCTCTAAAAAAAATTTGAAAGATAAATCACAAGCCAAATTGTGTGTTTGAAAGAATGAAGATGTACCTTCACAATAAAAATTTTAAAAGCATCGAAGTGAAATGTCAGAGATATCAACTGTTGAACTTAGTACTTAAGAGAATCGAACATTTCATACTTAATAGCCTAATATAATAGATACTGATAACAGTAGATGTCTCCATTTTGTCATTTGATCATTATATTAGTTTACATCTTCATGGTCCCACAAATGATATATGTGAGACAGTGTGGCAAACTGATAAAAAAAATTTCTCTTAAAATCAGAAACACTGGTTCCAACTTCCAACTCTGCCATGCATTAAATGCATAACCTTGGCAAATCAACTGAATGGTGTTTATGTATAAAATGGAGTTAGAAATGTGTTAAGATTGAGAGGATCTTGGAGGTGTTATATACTGCCTTGTAGATATTTTGGATATAGTTACTACAGATTTCCAGATAAAGTGACTTCCTAATTCAACTGTGTAGGGCCTGAAGCTTTGAAGCTTTCAACCCAACTCCCATCTACATGGTAAGGAAGGAAAAGATGGAAGGGGACTTCTCTTCCCCGACAATAATGTAAAAGGCTGGGAGCTGCTGTCTGAGAAGGCCTCATGGGCTTCTTGGTAAAAGAAGAGCACAGGAGGGGCAGAAGTCAACAGGGGCCTGGGGTGGGGAGAATTACAGCAGCCACAGAAGTCCTAAGAGTAGCAAGTCACTGTCACCTTTACTTTCTTTTCACAGTATGGTAGGATTTTCCAACCTCAGCATTACTGACATCTTGGGCTAGATAGACTATTCTTTGTTGTGACAGGTTATCCTGTATACTACAAGATGTTTATTTAACGGTATCCCTGGCCTCTACCCCACTGTATGCCAATGCCAGTAGCAACCCCTTTCCCTCAAGTGTACAACCAAAAATGTCTCCAGACACTGCCAAATGTCCCCTGGGGGAGAAAATGGTCCCTGATTGAGAACCACAGCCTTATAGTAATATGACTGATTAGATCTTGAAGGGGGCTGGACACGGTGGCTCACACCTATAATCCTAGCAGTTTGGGAGGCCAAGGCGGGTGGATCGTTTAAGCTCAGGAGTTGGAGACCAGCCTGAGCAAGAGTGAGACCCCGTCTCTACTAAAAAAAAAAAAAAAAATAGAAAGAAAATTAGCTGGACAACTAAAAATACGTAGAGAAAAAATTAGCTGGGCATGGTGGCGCGTGCCTGCAGTCCCAGTTACTCGGGAGACTGAGGTAGTAGATTGCATGAGCCCAGGAATTTGAGGTTGCTGTGAGCTAGGCTGGCGCCATGGCACTCTAGCCCGGGCAACAGAGTGAGACTGTGTCTCAAAAAAAAAAAAAGATCTTGAAGGGTCACAAATGTGAATAGTGAAACCACATTACATGCAGAAGTGTCAGAGGATGAAAGTGTATCATTTTGTACTAAGACGTTTAAGAACTCTCTTTCCTAAAGCCAATAATTTAAAAATGCTTTCTTAATCATGACCATAGAAATGGAAGACCAAAATTCTTGTCTACTCAATGATTTTCAGACTTAGCCAACACACGGGGCATGCTAGCGTCTACCTGCTCTGGGAACTCTCTACCTTCACTGGCTCCCCTCAACACGTGAGAGGCAGAACTTCACATGACAGGCACCAACTCTTAAAAAATAACAAGGGCAGATACTTATTAATAAATTTTTAGGAAAGAGGCTTAGCAAATAATAGAATTTTCTGCCATTTAATTTTGGGTGAAAGATGAGGGGGGACTTCCAATTCAAATATTTTAAAGGAGCCTTATGATACCTACTTTTGACTAAACTGGGGTATAACTCCTCTTCCAAACATGCATTTCCTGTTTAGATCAATAGTCAGAGATCTCTTAGGAGGAAATAAAAACTCTATTTAAATGTTTCCCTAGTTTGGGGAATGTAATACAAATATTTCACGAGGACTGATGATATGAGCCTGAACTAACCCTTTGAAGTAATAATGTAGTGGTGTTACCAAAAGGGAAAAAAAATACAGTCACAGATAAAATTTTGGAATTGGACTTGAGCCCCTCAGACAACTCTGGTCATGCTGACTACCAGGAACAACTGAGTATTACATTGCTTTAAGAAAAAAAACTAAGGCTGATTCCAGACTCATTCCATCATTAAAAAACCATCATTATTCGTCATAAAGCATTAGATAACAGAAATGGCACTCTACAAGCCCTCTTCTAAAGCAATACTGTGGCATTGCACCAGGGCATCAAGCCTGCTGAATTACCAAAACAAAGCTCAGAAAGTTGCCACTTAGGTAAAAGGTGGCTAAAAATAAGTGAGTGACCCAACTCAGAAATGCCAGGGAATCCTCTTGAACTCTGTAAGGGTCTTATGGCTCGAGGATGAATGAAAGACTCGGAACTCCCATTTGTAAAGCACATCATACCTACGAACAGCAATTATAAGGCAATGAAGGGGTGAGATTTTATACTGTCAAGTTCTCTATGCCCAAAAGGCTGGCTCACAGAGCTTTGATGCAACAACAGTATTGGTTTAAAGTAAGTCTAACCTGTATCTGTATCAAGAGGTATACTTTAACATCCTAACACTAGGAAATGGGTTTTATTTATCTGTTTCTCTTCTCTTTTTACCACGCAGCTTGTAACACTTTTCAAATAATTGGCTACTTAACAGGCCCAAAAAGTCAAACATCCTAAACCACAGTTTGTCTAAAAATGAGCCCATCATTTTCTGCATGATGAGAGACATACACTGGGGAAAGCCAAAAAGCCACCCAAAATTAAGGCATAGTAACTGACAAGACGTCAGAAATAATTCTTTGAAATACTGGCATTGGTTAGGAATAAATGAGATGGTGAAAAGAAAATTTTAAAAAATTTTGGCCTTGGACTCAGGTCCAAGAAGAAACAATTTTCATTTCAAAACTTGTTTGCATGAATTTCATTTAGCTTCTAAGGTACCCATGAAAATCAAAAACACAAAATTTAAAGGAGACAGACAGAAATGGAAAAACTGACTCTCACCTTTAAGGACAAGACCTTTACACACATAGAAGAATGGGACTGGAATGGAAAAGAGACTTACGAAATTTCTGGTCCTGAAAAGCCTATAACAAATGTTTGCCATAAATTTTCTAGGACTCCTTACAAGAAATGAAATGCCAGACGTAAGCAAAAAGGTTGAAGCAACACACAACAGAACCGCCTACAGAATGCTGAGTACACAACTAAAAGAGCCTCAATACACATGAAGAATTGACAGTAAGTGCTGTTTTCCAACCTGTGGTGGCTGTGTGGTGCCGAAGCGATATTCTCCTTGTTTGTCTCGATTGAACACAACCTTCCAAAGGACCATGTCAAGGAAGAAATTCTGAGAGATATTCCAGTGAGTTAAGAATTAATAATTACTAAGTAATTCTTTATTAATGTGCACATTTTAAAAGACTCATACAATGCTGCACCATTAGTGAAAAACATGATTTTGTTTTCATATAATTTCAGTTAATACTACAAAAGAATAAAGAGTAACAGGACTTTTGTAATAAATATAAATCATCATAAAATTCTTGATAAAATGGGACTTCTAAATTTTCCACAAAATATGGCTTTTATATGAATCCTCGGGTCTTTCCCATTATTGAAACAATTCTTATGTAATTTGAAGTCTTTTTCTTAACAATGAGTTGTTCTCATTGAATTAGTATCTAATATTAATTCTATATCTATTTATCTGTAGCTATAGATATGTATGATTTCATCAGCATCCAACACAAATAATTCTTTAGATAGTAAGAATAATAAATAGCATTTAACTGAAATGATGAACTTATACTGTAGAAAAAGGAACACTTTTAGAATATGGTATCTTAGACATGCTTTCCAGCATCCATAAGATAGAAAAAATACATTCCACTGGACACCATAAAAAGGTCAGTACCACAATATCCATGCTGTCCATAATATCCCAAATTTCAGTACCAAGTCATTTTTTAGGGAGATAATTGAAAATAAGCATAATTTCTAAGTCTGCTGTTATTACTAAAGCATACGTATTTCTGGATAAGTTACCTTAATTTTAATGTGAAAGCCTATGCTATGAAATATCTCCCTCTTCCATTTCTTACATCGCTACTGGTAGGAGTGAATTATGATTACAGTTCTGAGGGCAGACATAAGTTTGTTAATAAGTAGCAAAGGAGAACTTGCTAGCTCCTTTTCGAGAAGCTGACCTAAAGGCAATCCTAATGGGAGGGTAACAATATATAATGAATAAAGAGAGTACTTAAGACTTCTAGAGGTCACTCAAAAGTAAATACCAAGGAGGAAGTTCCAGTAATCAATGTTGAAATTAGTTAAGTACATAGTGGTCATTATTTTATGCTTTCAATAAACTCTCCTACTACCAATATTCACTATATTTCCTGGAGAAAGCCTTCTCACCCTTTCCTTCCTCCTTAAATGGGAGAGTTTACCATACATCACAGAACACAGATGGGAGATACCCACTCTGATTTCATGGCTACTAGTTCATCAGTTCATGGGCTGCCCATCACTACCCATCACTAATATTTGCTATATCTCACTGCTTATTTTTCCCTACCTGCATGAGTGCAACTAAGTCATATCCCTTAATATGTCTACTATCAGTTCATGGAAAAGGTCAGAAGAGAAGGCTAAATAATTCTGCCTAAAATGAAACTGAGTTGGTTTTCTATAATGTCACCTGTCCTCTTCCCCCATTTACCATTACATTATCTAAGAATCCCAAAGCAACAAAGTAGCCAGCCATTTGACTATCTGAAGTGCTTACCTCCACCATGATAGATACAAAGGCATTGACAAGAACAATGATGAGCATAGTTACACGCCAGTGATATGGTACACACACTATCTGTAAGACAAAAAATTTAAAGTTAGAATTGTTGTACGCAGTGCTATAATATAGCACTATATCATAATTTCTAAATTTACTGAATTACTATTATATACCAAACACTTTCACACACATTATCTGTTTAATCCTCAACAATACCACAATGTATATATTATATCCATCCACTTTTCAGATGATAAAACTCCAAGTTTTAAGTAACTCAAGGTTAAAGAAAATATTAAGTTGCTGAACTTAGAGTAAAATCCTAGTCAGACTTAAAAGCCCATGCTACTAGATCAGAAATTTCTAACAAGTCCCTATTTTTCAAATAAAAACTTGTCTTTAAAATCTTTTTTTTTTCCTTTCTTTTTCTTTTTTTAAACTTTTTTAGAGACAGGGTCTCACTCTGCTGCCCAGGCTGGAGTTCAGTGTCCCTTATCATAGCAAACTGTAACCTCAAACTTGTGGGCTCAAACTTATGATCCTCCTGCCTTACCCTCCCAAGTAGCTAGAACTACAGGCGCACCGCGCCCAGCTGATTTTTATTTTTATTTTTTCGTAGAGGCAAGGTCTCTCTATGTTATTCAGGCTGGTCTCAAACTCCTGGCCTCAAGAGATCCTCCCACCATGGCCTCCCAAAGTGCCTGGATTATAGGCATGAGCCACTATGCCCAGCCAAAAACCTGTGTTTAAACAATGAGGCAGATACCACTCTAATAATGAAGTATTGGTAAAAACTCACATTATTATAAAGACAAATTAATAAGAGAACTAAGAAACATTATGTAAGTTTTTACTTTAAAATATGATTAATTTATAAGGCCCAAAAAAAAATAAAAGGGAAAAAACATTAATGCATTCACTCTTTTATAGTTAGCAAATATTTATTGAGTGCCTGAAATACTGGGCTAGATGCCAAGGGGTGGCATGATCTAACATGATTTAGGAAAAATATTATTTCTTTTTTAGGAAAACAGTATTGTCTTTCTTAGGAAAAAGAGATTCAGAATAAGAAAGCTGAAGGAATCTAACAACTGACTGGATACGCAAAGAGAAGGACAAGACAAGAATAGCCACACAAACACAAACACTTCTGATTAAGATAAACATTGGTACCAAGCAACAGAGTAGAAACAGAGTTGAGAGAGAACATTATGAGCTTAGTTTTTAGGAGGTTACTATTGAGTAGAGCACTCAAGAAATAGTCAGCATGTCAGTGGCTATGCAGGTCTAAAGCTCAGTAGCGAGAACTAAGCTGAGTTTTTAACATATAGATGGCAATTAGAGGGTGATGTCCTAACTGTAGGTGAGATCACCTGAATATACAGAGTAACAAGAAGGATAAGAACAGAAATGCGAGGAACACTAACATCTGAGGAGCAGGCAGAGGGACTGGAGCCACAATGGAGAATGAAAATTAAGAGTCACAGAGGTAAGAAAACATCTGGAGAGCAAAGCATCACACAATTTCATGGGAGGTGTCTTAAGAATGATGACATGGCTAATTGGTCAAATACTGCTGGAGCGCCAAGTAAGACTGGAAAGAACCATTTGGAGGAGACAAGGTCACTGGACTTAACCAACAAGAGGATTGTTAATGGCCTTGGTAAGGGCAGTTTCAGTAGATTTGCAGGGGTAGTTGCTAGACTAGTTGATGAATGTGTGGGAGGTGAGCTGAATGTAGCAGTATTTCAAGAGCAAGTTTGGCTATAAAGCAGAAGACGTGTGGCGTGTGGCAGGAGAGCAATATAAATGTTTTCCCCTTTTGCTTAAAGTGCTTATCTAAACCCTCGATGATGCACGTAAGGAAACAGACATACACACTGCTGCTAAGACAATAACCTGGCAACCTCTCCAAAGTTCAATAAAAAATTCTAGATACCCTTCGACCAAGCAATTCCACTTCTGCACACTGAGCCTATAAGTAGACATTTGTCCATAATAAAAGTGTGCCAAGATTTATAATACAGCATTGTTTATAACAGTAATACCCTAGAAACAATGTAAATATCCATCAAAACAGAACCAGTTAAATATTTGAAAAAGTCCATGAAATGGAATATTCATTCCGTAAGATTCATATACCTACCCAAACCTGTCAATAACATACAAGACAAGAGAATAAAGTCTGACTTCATTCATGCAATGGAGGTGAAAACCCCAAACAAAATCCCAGCAACTCATATCCAGAGGGTTTAAAAGAATGCATCATGACCAAATTGGATTTATTCTAGGAATGCAAAGTTAGTTCAATATTTGAGTATTAGTCAATTATAATTTACCACATTCTCCAGAAAGAAAAATTATGTGAAAAAAAAAAAAAAAGAAAAATTATGTGATCATTCAATAGCTGTGGGAAAACCATTAGATAAAATTTTAAAACCATTCATGTTAACAACACTATAGAAGGAAGCTTCTCACCTGACAAAGGCTATATACTAGAAATCTACAGCAAACAATATATTCACTGGTGAAATATTAGGAGCACTCCCTCTAGAGTCAAGACCAAGACAAGGATAAAACCATCACTACAACCAATATATTAATATATATGGACATGAAAAATATAGAGAGAGGGTATATAGGACTATAAATGTCATAAACAAAAATTTTGTAATTAAGCCAAGTAAGTAGCACAGAGGGGAAAAAAATATATATAAATATATTTTATAATTATTTATGTATGATGACTGTCTAAACAGAAAGCCCTAGAAAATCTAAAATATGTATGTCTCAATAAAGTCTGATAAGGTTTCTGGTTATTACATGAATATTCAAAATAATCACATTGAATACACCAGCATGAAAGAATTAGAAAATGCCATTTTAAACAGACATCATTTTTTTCTCCCCCTCTCCTCCACCCTACCTCACTTCCCCTCCTTTCCCTAAAAATAAATAAATAGATATATTATCATTTATCAAGGGAACAAAACAATAAAACTCCACAGATAAATCTAACAAAAAAATGTATAAAAACCTTTAGGGAGAAAATTATCAGACTTATTGAAAGACATTAAGTCAAGAAGACCTAAAGAAATAGAAAGAGATACTGTTCATGGAAAGGGAAACTAACCAATTCTCCAAATTTGATAAACTCGGTGTAATTCTAATTACAAGAGGACTTTTCCTGGTACTTGAAAACCTAAACTTAAAACTTAAGAAGAACAGACAAAAAGGTCATGATGAACAACAATGTGAGATGCCTAACCATACATCAAGATTCCTTACAAAGTTATAGCAATTTGGACAATCAAGTACTAGCACAAAGAACACTAAAGAGCAAAATATAGAGTCCCTAATAGGCTAACAGTCTTTTATATGGAAAACTGATAGAGAATAGAGGGTATCACTTAAGATCGGTGGGAAAAGATGAACTATTCAATAAGTAATGCTGAAACAAATGGGTATTCATAAGGAAAAAAAATTTGATCCCTATTCAAAAGCTACACATAAAATTAATTCCAGATGGATTAAAGACTAAATGTGAAAGAGGAACATCTTTAGTAAACTTTAAGACAGACAAGTCTGCCAAACTAAGACAAAAGTACACAAAGAAAAAAATTATCAAATATGACTATAAAATTATAATTTTAAAAAAGATATAAACAAAGTAAAAAGACAAGCCACAAACTGGGAGAAGATATTTATCAATATATAGCCAAATACATGGGAATTCCTAAAAGTAAGAAAAAACATCCTAGTAGAAAAAAATGGACAAAAGGCATAAATAGGTAGTTCACAGAAGAAATAAAAATGACCAATAAACATAAAAAAATGCTCAACTTGTATCAGTACTTTAAAATTATTTAAAAGCATATAGGCTTTTAGTAGGCTTAATTACTGTTTTTAAATTCTCTACAGAATTGCACACCTCCTCATTTTTTTGTACCTGGAGTGAACTTCTCCCATCTCTACTCTTTGGTACACCATTATTTACCCCCATACACTAAGAGACATGTAAAAAAAATGTTCATGGAAGTGAGTTAATACATGAAAAGACTATAAGGACCCAATTATTTACCAACAGAAAATGGAGCAGTGAATTTACTATATTCCTAGTAATACTATACAGCAGTGACAGTGAAATACATTGTATCAACAAACAATGTTGATGGGAAAAAGCAAGTCACAGAAAGATATAGAGAGCACAATATCATTTTCATTAAGTTCAAAAGCAGGCAAAACAATCTCTCATGACTTCAAACATACAGAGTAAGTGTATAATGAAAAGAAAGAGAATGATGGGGGAAAAAATCAGAACAGGGGTTCCCTTGAGGTGTTCGAAGAAAGGCACACGAGTGTGACTTATTGATTGATAAGGTTATGTTTTTGTCACTGACTTGAAACTCAGGTAAAGTCACTCTTTTTTTAGGATGGATGATGGATTCATGGTGGGTTTTTTTACAATTTTATTATTATGCTTAATAACTTAAACATGCGTGTACATTCTTTTGTTTGAAAAACAAGCATTTTACCATTCATGAAGTTTTTAATGAAAAAAATGAAAAACTAAATGGCCAGCGAAGAGGTAGCATGTGTAGACTGCTCAAGAAGTAGGCTGGTAAAGGACAGAGCGTAATGAGATAATGGAATAAGGGCTTTTCTGTTTTTAAAGACCAAGGGGCATTTAATTTGTTTTTAGAGAAATGGACAAGGGACAAGATGCAGAGACTGAATGGGTATAGCCTATAAAGTATAGCCTACTTTATCATGTTCTTTATTCTTTTTAGATTATCTTTGAGTTAACATAACTGAATCTTAGAAAATATAAAAAGAAAAGATCCTGGGGGCAGGGGGGAATGCAGACAGCTTAGTCTCTTTCCCCAGTAACATAAAAGCACTGGAGGGGGATAAATCTTAAGCCCTTCTACAAGACATCCAGAAGTCTCATTTGGCTATTCAGATTTCATGCAATACTGTGTCACGTTCTATAATTACTGTCTTGCTATTACTATCCCAGTTATTATGAACCATCGGATAACCAGTAATAAATGATGTGCTTAAGCCTTACCTGAAGAACCTGGTCAACAGAGGCAACTGGATGTAACATGATGAATAATATGAAAACATACAAAATAATCACAGATACAACAAAAAAATCTGGAAAAGAAAGTAAAATAATTAAATTAGGAAATTCCTTTAAATGAGAAGGCATCCAATAACAACTAGTATATCATCATTCCTAGATCTGGTTTTGAATACTTTCACTTACATTCTGAAATAAATAAAGCATGCACTCTGTTATTTCCTAGAGTATGAGACATTGTTCAGGGCCCCCAAAAGATTCACGTAAGTGATATAATGTTACAGATACTTAAAGCCCATTAACTTTAACCTTAAAAGTATTTCAAAAAGTAACCAGCACTAAAAAATAAGATACAGACCTTTACGGACATTTGTATGTCCCTCAGATAGATAGCTACTTTGTAAGACAAACAAGCCAATATATAATTCACAAATAAGGGACTAGACTATATATGAAAAAATTAGATCATTTAAAACATGTATTTGATGACAATTATTGTTGATTGTAAAAATGTTGAATATATTTATTTTCAGTATAAGGTATATCATAATCCTAAATAGAAGCATTCTAACTTCAATTTAAATACATTTTTGGTAAGTGAATCCCATGTTTTCATTGATTTACTCTGTGAAAATATTTCCAAAGAAAATGTTAGCCAAAAGCCAAGAGACTGAAGTTGATTTACTGTTTTAAATGTGGGCTAACCTTATGGCTTGCTATGGTGGCTGGGAATGGCAAATCCAACCAGCAGTACTTCGATTCACTTTCCTCAGTCAACAATAAAACTCCCTGCTCATGGCCATTCTGCTAAGTGTGTACATACAAGCAACCCATACATAATAATAAGCCATAAGAGAGGTTCGGAAATTTTCTAATTATATTAATAGCCCCAAATGCTTTTTCCCCTTTTTTACTTTGGTCTGAACATTTATTTACAAGTTCCTATTTGAAGTCAGCTTCAGGCCAGGCACGGTGGCTCACGCCTGTAATCCTAGCTCTCTGGGAGGCCGAGGCAGGCGGATTGTTTGAGCTCAGGAGTTCAAAACCAGCCTGAGCAAGAGTGAGACCCCGTCTCTACTAAAAATAGAAAGAAATTAATTGGACAACTAAAAATATATAGAGAAATTAGCCGGGCATGGTGGCGCATGCCTGTAGTCCCAGCTACTCGGGAGGATGAGGCAGAAGGATTGCTTGAGCCCAGGAGTTTGAGGTTGCTGTGAGCTAGGCTGACGCCACGGCACTCACTCTAGCCCGGGCAAAAGAGTGAGACTCTGTCTCAAAAAATAAATAAATAAATAAAAATAAAGTA
>CAUYRB010035062.1:0-15593 GCA_963574695.1 Propithecus perrieri | reverse complement strand
CTATATAGAAAAAATTAGCCGGGCATGGTGGCGCATGCCTGTAGTCCCAGCTACTCGGGAGGCTGAGGCAGGAGGATCGCTTGAGCCCAGGAGTTTGAGGTTGCTGTGAGCTAGGCTGACGCCACGGCACTCACTCTAGCCCTGGCAAAAAAGTGAGACTCTGTCTCAAAAAAAAAAAAAAAAAAAAGAGAAGGGACAAAAAAGCTCATAACTCCTTGGCAGTTGCAAAGGGTCAGGAAGGATTGTGCAGGAAAATACGGAAACTCTAGGAGCTGTGAAAAAGTATATTTAGGGGTTATTTCATTACCTGACTTCTCCCTCCAAATCCCAACTGTCACAGTACAAATTGGAGATACGTGACTGTTTTGAGGATCTTGTCTAAAAAATCTGAGTGGGTTTCACCCTTATCACCAATTATGGTTACATAATCACAGGTCTATCGTTCATGCCCTGGCCATGGGGTTTCTTTCTTTTTTTTTTTTTTTGATCCTATGATGAAAGGAAGACACGAGGTTTCTTAATCCTAGGCACGTCTTACTTTCCCAAGAACATATAGAAACACTGTCCTTCTTAGATTACTGAAATAAGCCACAGTCACCTCTGAGGAGTTTTACTTTATTTTTAGTCAAAGAAGAAAAGTAGATCACATGCTGTTCATTCCTGAGAATTCTGGCTAACACCAGATCTTTTATATATATCTCTTCCTGGGGTAAAAAGTACAACAAAATGAGAAGCTGGATAAGAAATATAGACCAAAAGAGGAGGCAGGAGAAGCGACAGCACTAAATACCAGGTGGCCTTTGGGACTTATTGGCAAACTTTGCTACTCTCCCCAGAGGCCTAGTGGTTCTTTAACAATGTCCTATTCTATTTTACATGCTCCTGTCAAAGATCCTGATAGAAGTAACTGCTTCAAAGGTAGGTTAACAGGTATGTGAACCTATTTTCTGAAAAGGGCAGGAGTTGGTCTGGCAGGTGGCAGAATCTCATACCTTCAATTGCTTCCTTTCCACTCACCTTTTTCTCCTTCTTGCCGAAGCTGAGGCCAGGGGTTCCCTTCTCAACAACTATGCATGAGATGCCTTTGGGGCCTGGTCCTCCCGTTCGACACATGACCACGTAGATGTCTGACTCACCACCACCACTGATGAAGGCCTATGGGGTTGGAGAAGGCGCATGTAGGGATCAGGAATGCTAAGTTCTCAGAGCCTAATGTCTGGGAAAACCACTGAGGTCTTCCCAACAATAGGACACTAAAAGGAACAATGGCACAGAGAGACTGAGGAGGGGTAAAAGGTAGCTGCAGTAACTGGGGAACCCGGGGTTTATCGATGAGAGTATAAAAAGGACAGACAAAAGTGAATGAAAGTACCTAGAATCAGATCGGAAGACACAGAAGGAGTGAGAGGGAATAAAGGGAAACGGGTCAGAGGTGCTTCCTAAAACGTAAACATTCTGTGGGAATATTACCTCGTAAATGCAAAGGAACTAGCGGATGTCAGAAGGAAGGTGGGAATGATCTCCAAGTTGCTCTGAGAGGACAGCATGCCAGTACCTTGGAGCCATTGAGGATATAATGATCTCCTTGTCGTTTAGCCGAGGTCAAAAGAGATGCAGCATCACTCCCGCTTCCTGAAGCAGGTATCAAAAGGGAGCAGAGAGAGGGGTGAGAAAGTCAGGGAAGTCAAGGGAGCCCAACACAGTTTCACCTCCCAGGAAATCTTCCCCAGAGGCAAACAGCTCAGAGTGTGCTACTGTAAAATCCAGATGGCCAAAGGAATTCTCTGTACTTTGTAAAAACTGCTGCGCCAATTGGATCGCTGTCTGAGAGTACTGCAGCGAGCCTCTGTAAGGAGGTTCTGTTCTATACCTTGCAGGGCCCCTGGCCTAAAGGCCTCTCAGTTCTGTGACATCAGGTCATGGGACTCTATTACGCTACAACCAAAGTTCTGGCAAGTGGTTCTGTGTGTCAACAGGCTAGAAGGAGTGCTTGGTGACTCCACCTGAGTCACACCTCTTTCCCTGCTGTATGTCGCCTACAGTACGGCAAACCCACCTGGTTCAGTGAGGCAGTAGGAAGCAAACTTCTCCATGGTACAGAGCGGTGGGCAAAATTTGTGCCTCTGTTCCTCATTTCCAAAGCTATCAATTATCCAGGCACACATGCTGATAGGTACACCAAGAAGACAAGTCATTGACAGAAACAAAGCCAGAAAAGAAAAGGAAATTGGGGGGATGGAAGAGAGAACAAAGGGCAGGGCAGCAAAACAGGGTGAAGCAGAAGAGAGTGGGAAGCGGAAATCACAATTGAGAAAAGTCAACTTCAAAGGAAAGGACCGGATTAAAACATGTTTCTGGAATATGTACCATCCAGAGATACCCAAGGGCCACGGTTTCTCACCTGGATGTTCATTCTACTTCTAGCTAGGTTATATGGGCCCCTAAAAATCAGAGTTATAGGCACTTTCTATTACTTTCTCAAATCACTGGTGGTTCTATCTTTAGATTGAAGAAAAGGGTACGAGGACCCTGACCACTCACTCTACTGGAGAAGTCTGCTGGTACCACCTCAATCTAGGACTGGGGAGAAGGCTGGCTGACCTAATTCCCTAAGGAATGCACAAGACAACACAACCAAGTCCAACAGGCAGCAGCAGACCTGGTAAGTACTCTTGAGTCTAGTTCCTCAAGGGCAATCAGCTTGAAACGATCAATCTTTTTCCTATGAATCTGAAATTTCCCAGTCAATCCATGTGAGCACTTCATTGTGCTTTCCAAGCTTGGGCACTCACTTGTGTATGCTTATATAGGCTGTGGTGCTGGTGCAGCCTGTAGCCAAGGCTTCAAAGATGACAGAGGTATCGAGCCGTGACAGTCCGGACCCGCCCACATCTGTTCGCACGTAAACCCCCCCAAAGCCTAGCAGGGCTGCCTTCCGCATCACGTCCACTGGGAACAGCTCCTACGTACAAAAGAGAGCAGCAGCATCAGTAACTGATCCAGAGATGGACTTTCCTTTAGATGGTTCACTGAGGGAAGTAGGATGTTTGCATTTGGGAGTGTAGGGATTCTCTTAACTTAATATGCCTCCTTGTCTCACAGTAGTATAAGTTGTGTTCTGTAAGAACTGTTTTTCTGGCATTAAAAAGTTTATTATCTATACAACTACCTTGGTTTTATGTCCAAATCTTTGTTCAATTTTTTAAAAAAAGATATCTACAAGATGATAAGGATACCTTCTACAAAACAAGTCATCCATGATCAGTTCTCTCACTTACAGGAAAAGCTGGTAAGTGACACTGATCAATTAGGACTATAAGGAGATGAAAATAAGGGTCACTGCACAAGGCATTTGTTGGACTATCTATCTACAAGGATAATGCCTACCTTCTGGTCCCACTCTGCCATATGTGGAGCCATCTCCCGAGCAGCAAAGTCAAAGGCCACTTTCTGAAATTCTTTCTGCTCTTCATTAAGTCCCATGGAAGCTGTGGGCAGGATTGAATATGTTCAGTTCTAGAACAGCGGTCAGGGAAGAGTACTGCAAAGAAGCACTATGAGGCTGAGACGGTGGACCTATTATAGCATTTGCCAGACATGGTACAGCCTTTAACAGCAAGAGAATGGCATCGTCAATCATTAATCTGTTTCTGAGATGGAGAAGCGACAGTTCTAACACATACCCAGATCAACGTAGGACAGTATATGGGACTTTCCAGACGTCTCCTACCCTAGCCACTTACTAAAATACAGTTGCAGCCCTCGAAGTAGGGGTCACAATGCTAAAGAGCACTAAAGGAAAACTAGGGAGTCACACTTGACAATAATTACGTCAGTGCCTTCTAGTGATGCAAAGTCCTTCCAAGAGAACACAAGTGCAGGTGGCAGAGCCTGTTCCTCTAGGACAAACCTGGGCGTCAGTAATGCCTGGCAGTGTGAGCGAAGAGAAAACACTTCTGTCTGTGATCTCATTAAAATGGGAAACTCAGAAATGAATAGTGAGGATTAAAGATTAGGCTACCTTGAGAAGCTCAGAGCAGAAACCTCTGTTGGGTATTACTCTCAGGGATAAAGTTAGGGATAAACAATTAATGGTTCTCTGGCCATCGGATCATTTATTTACATACTCTTGCTGCTGTAGATCATAGCTCAAAGATCATTCACAAAAGAATATTTATTGAGTCTTTACTACGTAGCAGTGCTCGGGTTACAAAGATGAATATGGTCCATTCGCACCAAGAACAACATAAACAGATAATGCAAACAGAAGCACTACAGAATTTCAATCCTAGTAAAAGCTCCATAAATGTTGAGTTCTTTTGTAAATGGCTACTTCCTAAAACCAGTAGTTCAAAGAACTCAAGGTTTAAGAAATAAATTTGAATTGCATTCTAAATAAATAACAGGGAATAGTTTTACATAAATCACATGCATAAGTAAATACAACATAATTACTTTTAGACAGATAACAAATACAATCAATTCCAGAAAAGGGAATGGTTAACAAAAGGAGAGTATTACTTGGAGAAAAAAGTAGAAGAGGTAAGTTAAAAAGTAAATTATACCAAAAAAAGGCAAATTAAATACAGGAAAGCATGGTGACTAAGTAAAAATACCCAAGTTCCCCAAAGAAATACACTATACAAACAAAACAAACACCAGGCCTCATGAACTTTTGTCAGAGTTACTGACGGAGTTCGAGATAGCCAACATACTAAAAAGGTAAAGCTAAATAGAAAAGCAGCCCAAATGAAATGAGGAAAACCTTTACTGTACAGCAACTCAAGTAGAATATGAAAAGAAAAAAAGGAAGAACAAAAAAACCTCTAAATAATTCCTTATCTGCTTTGGTATCAACCAATGTGACCTGGTTTACCAAATTCTGAACGCTAGAACAAGGCAGCACCTCTTGAAGGAGTTTTAGGACGCTGAGCAGAAGATAGTATTCTATACCCTAGTGTACCTTATAGATCTAGTGTCAATCTAAGGGATTTATTCTGCTATAAAGAAAACTGTTATTTATTTAAAATAAATAAAAAAGTGGTTAGGTGCTTGACAGAGAAGTCACAAACTGGCTGTAATCACTTAGTCCCGCTAGGTCCCCAACAGTCCCTATTAACATTCAAATTATTTGCCTCTTGCCTAAAAACATTCAGGTTTGTAATCTCCGGTAGTTTCCCACTTCCTGCACGAGTTTCGACAATGTGTTATAGCTATGGGTGTTGAGTTATAAATCTATATACGCGAGCAAATCTTCTGGTATTACCTTGGAGCTTTTCTTCATCTGTCACCACCAGCAACCAATTTTTTACATTCCCACTACCTTTATGACCTATTGATATGATTTTAAAAATCAATCAACCAACAAAAAGTCACAAGTTTCTGCAGTTCTCTAAGCATGCGAGGGTGACAGGACACAGAGGGGAGCCGAGCGAGGGGGGACACAGAGCGGGGAGACCGCGGACCCTCGCGGATGCCCCCGCACTCCCAGGGCTGGCCTTACGATCGATGCAGGAGGTCAAGCTCCGGTGGACGGTTTGGGCAGGAGCCTGGATCCCGCCGCGCAGGCAGCCGAGTCGCGCCCCGAGTCGCCAGCAGCCACCCGCGAGCATTGCAGCCGCTTCTTGCCCCAGCCGAGTATCTGGGCTCCCGCGTTCCCCGCTGCAGTCGTGTTTGGCCCACACCGCGGCCCCCGCCGCACCCTGGGGATGGTAGTCTACACACAGGCCTCTCCGCCCGGCTCCTAGGCAGGCGCCAAGGCGCCGGGACTACAACTCCCAGAGACCCCCGGGGCCGGCACGCCTGAGGCCCGTCTTCAACCCAGTGCAGCTCGCCTCTGTCGCTTCGGAGGGACGGAGTGGTGGGCCCTGCGTGGTGAGCGGATGAGAGGCGGCTCCAGAACAAACTAAGGAGAGTTTAGGAGAAGGTTACGCGAAATGGAAATGGCGTAGATTACGGAGGGGAAGATTTGAGGGGCTTAAGCACAGTCGTCTCTGTTCTTTGCAAAAGTCTGAGGCTTTCTAGGCTTCCTCTCCTTGCCTCCATCTTGCTCTGCGTAGGTTTTTTTTGGTGGTAGTAGCTTTGCTTCTCTTGGTTGATTCCAGAATTCTATGCACTTCAGCCCCTTGCTGGAATACCATGCCGAGACCCCAGAAGAGGCTGGCTGGGGATGCTGGCCCAGGTGAGCTGCACTTAGGCTGCACAAAGGCAGCCCCATGAAAACATTTCTCTGTGGCCTGTTTAATACTGTTAATTTTCTATCCGTGCTCGTGGGGAGAATCCTTCGTGATTTCTTTCTTATTCCATCATCCCTTATCGCCCTCTGTCATCTTTACTTTTACCACCAAGCTTTTACCCAGAGTCTCTTGTGCTTGTTTGTTCATTAAAGTAACAGCTGTTTGTTAAGCACAAAGAATATTTGCAGTATGGGGTGGCATATGCTAAGGTAAGGTTTCCCTGCTCTCAGGGTAAATGCAAACAGATTTAAGTGACAGGCTCCAGGAAACTGGATTGTTACGGGTAATCACAGGGAAGGCCTTGAGAAGGACGTGGAATTGGAGTCTAGCCTTGAAAAATGGGAAGGCTTTCCACAGGCAAAGCTTTAGTACTCAGAAAAAGTGATGTCATTTTTATATTCGCAAGGATGAATGGCATTCTAAGTAAATGCAGAGCAAGAACAAAACGATGGAAGATAGAGAAAGCTCTTTTGGGAATGGCAAGAGTTCCAGATTGACTATAGCACATTGTAGTTATTTAACACATGGCGTTGCAGTGTGCATGTTAACTCTTAGGGAACCATTAGAAAATTCAGCTAGCTAGGTATGGTGGGTTCAGAGCATTAGACATCCATAAATAATATTTAACGACAGTTGATGCTGGCACTTACTATAACGCCAAGCGTTGTTTAAGCCCTTTGTTTGTACTATCTCATTTAATCTTCAAAACAGCTCCAAGTAGGTGCTCAGTTTCCTCACTGGAGAAAACAGCCTGAGCAAAGGCATAGAGAATGAGAGAAGGAAAGTATTTATTGCCTACTGCCAGGCCCTTTAATCCCACTGAAGGGATAATCGAAAAGATCTGTAAGGTAGGCATTCTTGTCTAATTTTTATAAATAAGAAACTGAAATTTCTTTAACATTACATTAAGGTGCTACATACAGCTAGTAATTGATGGATCCAGGATTTGAGTCTGGGTCTGACTCTAAAGCATAAGCTTTTTCCACAGTGGAACATTACCTCTCAGCAAGCATGATAAATCTTTTCTTTTTGCTTCTCCCGTTGCAGACAAGAAGGGGCTATTGGGAAAACGTACCAAAACTGAGGATGCAGGTGAGGTATCAGCTAAAGTGGAGAACTCCAGCCCTCAGAAGATTTCAGCCTCTAAAAACTCTGTGAAGAAGCTAAGTAGCTACTGGCTGATGAAGTCAGAGCCAGAGAGCCGATTAGAGAAAGGTGTAGATGTGAAGGTGAGACCATGTACCTGTGTCCAGTCCCTTCATGCTGTTTTTTTAAATAAGTGAATATGGAACACCACAGGGTTTCAACACCAGCTTCTCATCTTTGAAGGGTGGGGAAAAGGTAAAAATTATTAAAATCAGCAGGATGTATTACAATCAACTATCCGTTTTGTGAATCCTCTATCTAGAGCAAGGGTCAGCAAACTTTTTCTTCAAAGGGCCAGACCATAAATATTATAGGCTTGTGGGTCTTACGGTTGCAACTCTGCTCTTGTAGCAAGAAAGTGGCCCTAGGCAGTCTGTTAACAAACAGGTGTGGTTGTGTTGAAGTAAAACTTTACTTATGAAATCAGGAATGGGGCTAGATTTGGCCTGATAATTTGCCAACCTCAATCTTAGATTGCCTTTCTCTTAACACTTTCCATGCTTCTAGGTGTCTCCCTGCCAATGGTTGGTACACATTAAGGGAATAAATATAAACCAATTTTAATATAGTCTGGAGAAAATATAAGTAGAAATATTACATAAGAAATATACAATACTTTAACAAGTGAAAAGCATGTAACCAGAAGATTGCTTTATCAATCTGGATTATCCATTCAACTAATCCTCTTAATTGGCAAAGATAATAAGATAACAAGGCTTACTTGTATTCATCCAACAGAAATGGCTCAGTGGAACTGCTTCCCAGTGAACTACACATACTTCCACTGTAGCCAGTAGCACCTCTCAATGTAGGGGAAGGAATTGTCTGCTTCCATATATGCTTACCAACTGGCTAAGGATTGTTTAATGAATACTTTATTTCTTCTTGCCTAGTTTGGCATTGAGGATCTCAAAGCACAGCCTAAGCAGACAACATGCTGGGATGGTGTTCGCAACTACCAGGTAAGAGGGTTAGGAACAGGACCCTGAGACCCAAGGGATGTGCCTGCCTCCTCCTTACGACTTATTTAATAGCAGAACCTTTTGGCCAAGATTGCCTTTTCCCAGAATGTAAACCTGAAAATATATTTAAAAAAACATCTTAATTACTCTGACTACATGAAATTTGCAGTTGGGCTGTGTTCTGCCAGTGTCCTGGTATGAGTCTGGGTATCTTGGAAAAGGGGAACAATTTTCCTATGAATTGAAGAGAAGCTGCAAAAAAGAAAAACCTATCTAATGAAAGCAGACTTGATTTCTGCTAAGAGGCTAGTACTTTCAGCTGGTGAGGAGGATCATTCTTGTGTCTTTTCCTCTGGGCTAGGCTCGGAACTTCCTCAGGGCCATGAAGCTGGAAGAAGAAGCTTTCTTCTACCATAGCAACTGCAAAGAGCCAGGCATCGCAGGACTTATGAAGGTTAGTTAGGCAGGTTTTGATCTGAATCCCTTTCCCTCTAGAGACTGACTCATGTAGATATAAAGTGGTACGGCTTAAGTGGGTAACAAAAAAGAAGTACTCCCCTCCCTATACCCCACCCCGTCGTAGGACCAGGGAAAAACTGCCCTGGTCCCTTCCTGTACGACAAGGACTCAAACAGGCCTTCATTTCAGGTCCAGCTAGCACAGACTTATCTCCCCCTCTAAGCCTTGGTCGCATTCAAAAACAGGCCTGATGGTAGGTCTTCCAAGCTAAGGATTTTCAGGATAAAATTAACTATACAGGCAGGAAAAAACCAATGATAGCAGTAATAACCTTTACCATTTGGTTTTAGATTGTGCTTCTAAGACTTGTAAAAACAGGGGTGATTTTCCTAATTGTGCTTGCCTTAGACTGTGTATTATTTCCATATATCTATATATCTGAGCCCTCGTTGGCTTTGTGGGTAAGAATGTGCAGGGTGAGAAATGAAAGTTAGAGGTGGATTAAGGATTGGCTGTGGAGCTGACTGTAGGTACATGATTGGAGACCTCGGTTTTGGTTTCAGATTGTGAAGGAGGCTTACCCAGACCACACACAGTTTGAGAAAAACAATCCCCATTATGATCCATCCAGCAAAGAGGACAACCCCAAATGGTCCATGGTAAGACTGTTCTTCCTGTTTCATGAGAGGGGAAGGACGGACAAAGGGAGGTAGAGGGTCTGCTATACCTCCCAGCTCTTACTCAGATGAAGCTACACTGACTTTGGAGGTAAGAACAGAACACTGGCAACCCTGCACAGGAACCTCCTGCAAGCAGTTAAAAACCCAGCGGGCAGAGTCTGGCTGGACATGTCTTTCTGTCATGTACACTGCTGTCACATAGGTGGATGTACAGTTTGTTCGGATGATGAAGCGTTTCATCCCCCTGGCTGAGCTCAAAACCTATCATCAAGCTCACAAAGCTACTGGTGGCCCCTTAAAAAATATGACTCTTTTCACTCGCCAGAGACTGTCAGTTCAGCCCCTGACCCAAGGTAAGAGTGGGTCCTTTACCTCATCACCCACACACTAGCATGACCCCATGAATTCCCATTTACTACCTGACTAAATATGAGCATGGTATTTTAACCTGAGTCAGTATCTTCACCTGTAATATCCATAAGGGAGGGGGTATTCCCAAGTACCCATTACTGTGTACCCAGTACTCAACAGTGCCTGGCCCCTGGTAAGAAACTCCATAGGTTTTGAAGGATTGGCTGCCTGCCTCGGTGACACGTAAAGTACCTGTGCCTGGCATAACTTCCCTGTTCAAGAGGAGACATAAGACCTAATTCTTCCTTCCCTTCTTTTTTCCCCTTTTTGGTAGAAGAGTTTGATTTTATTTTGAGCCTGGAGGAAAAGGAACCAAGTTAACTGAGACACTGTTGCTGGAATGGGCAAGACATTACTTCAAAGAAGTCAAGCTTTTTTAAGACAAAAGAAGGTGTGAGGCGGCTTGCTTGTTATGTTTACCTGGCCTTGTATACATAGGTGGGTTTGTGTACTTTTTTCAATAAAACATTAACATCAAAGTTGAAAGCTTTTCTTCTAAAACTGCATGGAGTGCAATGGAATATTCCACCGCAGATGTCTTCCCTCAGGCTGGCTCCTTCTGCCGCACCACAAGATGCAGGGCCATACATAGCAGGATGTAGGGCTGAGACTCAGTCTGGCAACACTGAGTCTTTCTCCACCAGCCTCCCTCACCGACCCCTGAAGTCATCTGGGTCTCACAGAGGTTTAAACAATCCTATGAGCAGTTTCAGGACAAGTTGCCAGATAGGGGTAAAACCTGAATTCATTTCTCAGCCATATACGTGACTAAAACAGGTGGGTAATAAAGTACTCATCATTGGTCACCAGGGATTGAACACTGAGAGTACAGGTGCTGTCCTGGGAGTCAGGGCAGGTGTCTCTCTTTCCCTGATGTCAGAGGTGGGGTGGTGTAGTTAGGAGACCACAGAACCTGGTGGACCAGGGGCACAATGCCCCCAAAGCCACAGGGGCTTCCTTTAATCAGAGACCATTAAAACAAGTGTTCTTTGAAAATACAGCCATTGAAAAGACGACACGTTAAGAAACATGTAAACACTGCAGCTGCTTAATTACAAGTTGCACTGCTTGGTTTAGTACCTATGCGCTCCCAGGTTTAGGGACCTTGAGGGTGGGGACAGGAGCCTCCCCTCACTTTCACAGTTGGACAGAGAAGGTGAGAATGGGGAGAGTGTAAAAGAAAACAGAAGACCTGGCTTGTGCGCCTGAGAGAATCAAAGCAAATTCTATCTTCTAGTTCTCCCAGAAGAAAGGTTTAAGCTGTTAGGAAAGTTGGAAAATGAATTTGTGTTGTCAGTTGGGAGGCCGAGGAATTGACAAATGCTTCTAGTTAGAATACCAGCCATTAAAAGGAGGCACACCAGAGCCTAATCTCATGCTCTGAAAAAGGCAAGGAACCCAGAACCTGCCTCCCTCATACACGTAAGCCCCAACCTTGATAATCCGAGGGCAGCTGGATGGGTGATCCTGTTCAATGGGGATTGTGTGTCGCACCTGAACTCGGGGTCTAGCATGGGGGAAACCACCTACCTTCCTCAGTTCTGCCCCCAGTCAACCGCACGTCATCCCAAATGCCTTTCCCTCCAGTCTCAGCTCTGATCCATGAACCCTGCCCAAAGGCCCAAGACTGCAGATTTCTGAGGAAAAGAAGATTCCCGTTTCCCACACTAACTGAAAAGTGACACAGGAACCAGCGCCTCTACCTTCCAAATTATTAAGAATCCAGACGGCCAAATATTGTATTAGTTGGCCAGGGTGCTCTGCTTGGTCTTATAAAGGGAAGGGAGGCCAATAGGAGAGTAATTCCTGTCATTTCCAGATGAGGCAGAAAAGGACAATAAACACCTTTCCTACTACAGGCCTGAGCACAGAGCAAGGGGGAGGACTGCCCTCTTCTCTAGCATGACAAGATATCCACGGGAGTTTTTACATATGTGTTTTTAAACAAAAAATACCAATGGTCCTAAACCTGGGTCAGTTGGCGAGGATGAAGATGTAATTTGGCAAGCAGAATTATTCTCAAGTTGTGGCAGCAGAGTCTTCTGCTGAGGCCCTCATCGTCCCCCCTTAACACATAGGGAGAGGGCTGAATGGGCTCAGGGCGGTAGTAAGAACAAAATTTCCAAGTATTTAAAACCAAGCCCCGATTCCCAGAAACTAAGTGGAAGGCGAGGAGAGACGAGGTCCACTCTCAGGGAGACAAAGGGGTCAAGGCCCCTTCCTGGGATTTCTTCTTAAAGGAAACAGACCCTCTTGCTGAGGGCTTGTTGGGCACATAGAGCAACACCCTAGAACAACCCAGACCTCAGGGTGGCCAGTGGAGTCACGTGATGAAGGCAGACGGTTACCATGCATTGATCTTCCTCAGAGGGCCGGGCTCAGCCTCCTGGGTTCAACACTGCTGCCATCCATGCATGATACTGACCATGCATGGGCTTCTCTGTGCCCAAGGCCTTTCCACAGGCTTCTCTTCCAGGATGTTTCTGACAATCCAGAGAAGATGGAGAAGGGAGGTGTCTGGGTCCCAGCAGTGAGAGGCCAGGAAGAAGGTGGCCTATGGAAACTTCAGAGCACCACATCCGAGACTCCCAAAGAGGTAGCTTCCTGATCTTGAGTCTTACCCCTGCCATTTGGGATGGAGCAGGCCCAACTCCTGCCACTACCTCAGGGACAGTAGAGGGGAGTACAACACATGACCACCCAGGCTCTGTTGGCAGCTCAGAATCCCAGGGACACGCTCAGGTCCTATACACGAGGAAGCTCAGAGAGCCCAGAGCCAAGGGTGTGTGCTGTCTGCTCTCCTATAAGACATGAAGCAGCCCAGCAAGAAGGGCTGTGATAGAAGGCTCTTTATCCCCGCCGAGAGAGACTAGCTTCCAGGATGCTACCTCTCCCTATCCCCACATCAGCCACAGAATCCCAAGGAGACTGCTTCCCAACCCAAGCCCCTTAGGTTCTTCAGAAAAAAGAATTTAAGTCAAAAACATGATTTGTTTTCAGGTTGCAAGTAACGGGTCAGCTGAGCCTCACATGGCCCTCCCCCCAACCCGCCGCTGGTGTTTGGTGGATGGGGGTGCCGTGGTGGAAGCCCAGCAGCTTCTTGGCCCTGGGGGCCTACTGCCTGCAGTTGTTGTCAGACAGCTGGCTGGGGGTCCGCACATCACCCAGGGAGGTTGTGCCTTCGAAGCGCTGGGAAGCGATGGCTGCCTGGTGGGACATGCTCTTCCGTACGATGTCACCTTTACGCCACAACACCACTTCCTGTAGAATTGGGGGAGGGGGCAACAGGACACTGAGAGGGAGGTGCGGGAATGGGCATCCCAGGGGCTCCCAGCTTTGTCCTGGGGAATCTTGGGCAAAAGTCTCATCTGCTTATCTCTATCAAAGGCAGCAGCTGCCAGTACCTCCTGGTCCCTGGTGTGGGCCAGAAGAGCAGGTGTCGCAGAAATTAGCCCTGAGACAGCAAACTCCAGGTACCAAGTGGGGACGTTCACTCTTGCTGTGGGATGCTGGGCAATCTAATGTTTCCACCTCTTGGTACAATAACAAGAGGCCTAGAGACTTAGAAACTCTCTCCCCTGTACCATTCTTCCACAGGAATGTCTGCCTTCTGGTTCTGTCCCTACAGCATCCAGGAGCCCCGAGGAGATGCCTGTGCCTTACCTGCTGCTTGAAGTAGCGCCGCTCCTCCTCGTCTATCAGCACCAGGTTGAGGTAATAGCGCACGGAGAACTTCTTGTTGATGTCCCGCATGGTGGGCGTGAGCTCGTACCCCGCCAGGAAGAGCCGGATCGGGATGGACTCTCCTGTGAGGGGTGAGGCAGGAATCAGAGCTAAGAGCAAAGTGACCCACTTGGCCTTAACACCAAGTCAGTCTCTGGCAACAGCAGAGATCCTACCCTCAGTGTGGCACTAAAGGAAATGCTTTTGGGAAGTTGCACTCTGTTGCCCAGCAGTTTGCTAAGGCAAAAATGTTGACTCTCAAATTCCATTATAGGTCTTGTTGCAGCTTCTGAATGTCCTCTCCAAAACAGCAATGAGGAGCAGATGAGTGGGAACAGCACGGAAATATGACTCTTAAACATCACTTGATTACATGCATTGTGTCTACTTATTGGGCTTTCAAGAGGCAGCAGTCAAAGCCTAGCTAACTCACCATGTCCCCTACCAGTTTCAATGCCAGCGCCCTGCATCCCAATTAGTGTATGCCCCCAAAATACATCCCTACTCTAATATGGATTGACAGGTGGTGTGGTGGTCTGGAAAATAAGATCCTCATTTTGGCCCATTCTCCATTGACCAATTGTATGACTTCTGGGAGTGAGTCTTGCTTTCTCTGGACCCTGACCTTCTCATGTGGAAGGTTACAGAATTAGGCTGTGTAATATTTTGGGTCCCTTCCAGCTCTAACATCTTGTCTTTCCTAGTATAAATGGAACAAACTTAGAGCAGTAATTCTACTGGGAAAGGCCAAAGCTATAATGTAGTCTAAAGCTAAATATAAGTGATCTTTTAATTATCTGCTGTTTTGTATTATTTCTCAGTGCCCCATTTCATTAGAGGAAAAATGACCGTTGGCTCTACTTGTACAGCTGGCAAAAAAATGGGACATCAGAAAGTCAGGAGAACCTAGCCCCAACCTTCCAAGGGCCTCACACGGTGACACCCAGGAATCTGCTGAGAGCGTCCCTGGTGTCCCCACTATGACACTGCTCCTTCCACATGCAACAGACTGTGGGAACAGATGGAAGAACACCTTGGGAGCACCAATCACTTCGAAGTGAAAAGAGACATTCTTCTTCACCGATTGCTACAGAGCCAGTGAAGAATATAAATGACCGCTCCTTCCAAACAATCACACAGATTCGCTAAATAACAAAGCACTCTCAACTCCACTCATCCCAGATGTAATGTTAGCTCCATAGGGGTGGGGGAGGACTGCTTCCATTGAGTTCCCAGTGCTAGCTGCAGAACCTGGTAATATTGGCCAGAGTATCTAGTAGTGCTCTTTGATAGTTGCTGAATGAATTAAGAGAGCAAATAATTTTACCAGAGCTCAAGTAACTAAGTAACAAAAATGACTACTCACTCCTTAGCCCCAAAGAATGTCAGAATGTTAATAAGGAAAAAGTAGTAAAATGTTCAAACTATATCTGCTAAACCAGTACTATTGAAACATTTTTTGTTTTTTAACAGACATAACTCTTGAGATTAAATCCTTTTCTTTTATAGAGACAGGGTCTCAATCTGTTGCCAGGGTACAGTACAGTGGTGTCATCATAGCCCACTGCAACCTCCAAGTCCTGGGCTCAAGGGATCCTCCAGCCTCAGCCTCCCGAGTAGCTGGGCCTACTCATGCCACCACATCCAGCTAATTGTTCTATTTTTTGTAGAGATGGGGTCTTACCACATTGCTCAGGCTAGCCTCGAACTCCTGGCCTCAAGCAATCCTTCTGCCTCAGCCTCCCAAAGTGCTAGGATTACAGGTGTGAGCCACCGTGTCCAGTGAGATTAAATCTCAAGTACAAGCCCAATACATAAATGAGGTCAAAATGGAATTTTTTTTTTTTTTTTTGAGACAGAGTCTCACTCTGTTGCCCTGGCTAGAGTGAGTGCCATGGCGTTAGCCTAGCTCACAGCAACCTCAAACTCCTGGGCTCAAGTGATCCTACTGCCTCAGCCTCCCGAGTAGCTGGGAC
>CAUYRB010035059.1:0-76200 GCA_963574695.1 Propithecus perrieri | reverse complement strand
AAATACATTTTGTGAACATCTCATTTCAAGTTAATTTTATATAAATATACTGCCTCTACAAAATGATTTGCCATACATTCTTTTCAAGTTATACATCTGATAAATGTAAACATCCTGAATTTTAAATTCTAAGTAACTGTTGCACTAAAGCTCTTTGTCGTAGTGATCATACATTGTATTTTAACCAATTGTTCAAACTATTTTATTTTAAAAGTCCTCATTTAACATAATTTGCACTGAAAGTCAATTAAAATGGAGAATCATGACAAATAGTATATGTACACTTTAAATCCTGAATTTTACATAAAACATGCATTTTTTAGACAATCTTTTCAGTGTTAGAGAAATGACACTTTGTTGAATGTGGATGCCCTATTTATATCTTGATTTTGTCATTTTTGTCTAACCAAGTAGCAAAGTGCAGGTATGTTTACTTTAGGTTCTTTTAAAGTAGTGAAAAACATAGAAATTTCTGTCTTCTGAATGCAATTTTTTTTTAATTTTTAATATTTAACTGTCAGATTTGTCTCATACCTGATTCCTAATAAGAATATTTTCTTATTTTTTCTATTTTTTTTTTATTTCAGGATATTGTGGGGGTACAGATGTTTAGGTTACGTATGGTGCCCTTGCCTCCCCTCCCCCCAAAGTAGTTTCAATTGCGTCCGTCCCTAGGATGCTGCGCATCGCACTCTTTGTGTATGCATATACCCGTCCCCTCCTCCCCCCTTCCCCCTCCACCCTGCCCAACATCCAATAGATCTGATTCTTATATGTGCACTTATGTGTTATTTTTTCTATTTTAACAAAACAGAGGACATAAAAATGGCCAAACATTGTTTTAAATAATATTTAATAGAATTATATAATGATAATGATGATTACATCAGGAATAAACAGATTTGGAAATGAACCTAAGTACCTCGTGGTAAGCTTGTAATTCAGACGGTAGGATCCAAAGTAAGTGTAATATAGAGAGAGAATAGCCTGCCAGCTCTAATTATTCATTATCCTGACATGAATATTAGGTCACATTCTAAAAATAAATATAACAATTTAGCTAATATGGCATTTCCTTCATTTGAAAATGATAGTTTTTACTATATTTATGCCCAATATAAATATTTTGAAAAAAATATTCATATTTCTTTTTCACGTGGAAATATTTGTATCTGTGGAATATCTGTTTTATATTATCCTAGCTTTTTATTTTAAAGATAAATCAATTATTATAGATGTTTTAGATATAAGCCAAAATCATTTTTTCTTTAATATATGCATAGAGATTGATGACTAGAAATATTTAATTTTGATCAAGATTAGACATGGAATATTAAAAACCTAAAAATACATTCTCTCTAGATTTTAAACTACCAAAATACTACCATAATTTATATAACTTAACATTCTTGATATAAAAATTTTATTTAGGGCCGGGTGCGGTGGCTTACACCTGTAATCCTAGCACTCTGGGAGGCCGAAGCGGGAGGATTGCTTGAGCTCAGGAGTTTGAGACCAGCCTGAGCAAGAGCGAGGCCCCTTCTCTACTAAAAAAATAGAAAGAAATTGGCTGGACAACTAAAAATATATATAGAAAAAATTAGCCGGGCATGGTGGCACTTACCTATAGTCCCAGCTACTTGGGAGGTTGAGGCAGAAGGATCACTTGAGCCCAGGAGTTTGAGGTTGCTGTGAGCTAGGCTGACACCACGGCACTCTAGCCTAGGCAACAGAGTAAGACTCTGTCTCAAAAAAAAAAAAAAATATTCAAATGTAAATCTATAGTAAAACGTGAAAGTATAATGTGCATTACCTATTTGATCTAAGAATCACCTAAACTGGTTTGGAAACTTTGTATCTGAAACTTTGTACTCCTTGATCAGCAACTCCCCATTCCCTCACACTCCACCCTCCTATTCTCTGGTAATCATCATTCTACTCTCTACTTCTATGTGTTTAACTCTTTTATATTTCACATGTAGGTGAAATAATACAATATTTCTGGGCCTAGCTTATTTCCCTTAGCATAGTATCCTCCAGGTTCATCCATGTTATCACAAATAACAGGACTTCCTCTTTTTTTAAGGCCAAATAGTATTTCATTATGTAAATATACCACATGTTCTTTATCCATTCATCCCTTTGTGGATGCCAAAACAGCATGGTACTTTCATAAAAATAGACAGATCTACCAATGGAACAGAATAGAAAACTCGGAAATAAATACACAGATTTATAGTTAATGGATTTTTGACAAAGGTACCATGAAAACACATGAGGAAAAGAATCTCTTCAATAAATGGTGTTGTGTACACAGGCTATTCACATGCAGAAGAATGAAATTTGAACTTTATCTCATACTATACACAGCAATCAACTCACAATGGACTGCAGACTTAAATGTAAAACCTGAAACTATAAAATTACTAGAATAAAAATGTAGGGGAAAAGCTCCCCAGCATTTGTTTGAGCAATGTTTATTTTTTTGGATATTACCTCAGAAGCACCAACACCAAAAGCAAAACTAGGCAAATGGGATGGCATTGAACTAAAAAGGTTTTACACAGAAGAAAGAGCAATTAACAAAGTGAAGAGACAACCCACAGAATGGGAGAAAATATGTGTAAGCCATACATCTGGTAGGGCTTAATATCCAAAATATAAAAGAAAATCAAACTCAATAGTAAGAAAACAAATTATCCAATTAAAAATGGGCAAAGATAGGGATTCAGTTTCCTTCATGGCCATGTGTCTATCCTATTTTCCCAGTACCATTTATTGAATAGGACACCCTTTCCCCAGTGTATGTCTTTGTCTGTTTTGCCAAAAATCGGTTGGTTTTATTTCTTGGTTCTCTGTTCTGTTCCATTTATCTATGTGTCTACCTTTATACCACCACCATGCTGCTTTGGTTATTATGATCTTGTAGTATAATTTAAAGACTGGTAATATGATGACTCCAGATTTGTTCTTTTTCCTTAGTATTGCTTTGGCTGTTCAGGTACTTTTTAAATTCCATATGAAATTTAGGATTGCTCTTTCTATTTCTGTGAAAAATGACATTGATATTTTATTTTCTTTCCAGCTACTGTAAATGGTATTGAGTTCTTGTTTTGACTCAGCTTGACTATTATTAATGTATAGAAATATTACTGATTAGTGCACATTAATTTTGTAATCTAAGACCTTATTGAATTTATTTATCAGTTCTAGGAGTCTTTTTGAGGAATGATTAGGGTTTTGTAAATACAACATCATATCATTGGCAAACAGAGATAATTTGACCTCCTCTTTTCCAATTTGGATGCCCTTTATTTCTTTCTCTTGCCTAACTGCTCTGGCTAGGACATCCAGTACTATGTTGAACAGAAGTGGTGACAGTGGGCATCCTTGTCTTGTTCTAGTTCTTAGGAGGAATACTTTCAACTTTTCCCCGTTTAGTATGATGTTAGCTCTGGTTTTGTCATTAATGGCTTTTATTATTTTGAGGTACGTTCCTTCCATGCCTAGATGGATTAAACACTGAAGTGTAAGACTTTACACAATAAAAATTCTAGAAGAAAATGTAGGACATTGTCCCAGGCAAAGAATTTATAACTAAGACCCCAGAAGGTAATACAGCAACAACAATAATAACTAAATGAGATATAATTAAATTAAATAGTTCCTGCACAAGAAAGAAAACAATCAACAGAGTAATCAGACAACCTACAGATTGGGAGAAAATATTCGCAAACTATACATGGAACAAAGACTAACATACAGAATCTACAAAGAACTCAAATCAACAAGAAAAAAAAAACAACTCCATCAAAAAGTGGACAAAAGACACGAACAGATTTTTTTTCAAAGGAATATTTACAATGGCCAACAAACTTGTGAAAAAATGTACAATGTCACTAATCATCAGGGAAATGCAAATTAAAACTACAATGAAATACAACCTTATTGCTGTCAGAATGGCCATTATTAATAAGTCAAAAAAAATAATAGATGTTGATGTGGTTGTGGTGAAAAGGGAACACTCATATACTCTTGGTGGGTGAGTACAACCTCTGTGAAAAACAAAATGGAGACTCTTCAAAGAACTAAATGTGGACCCACCATTTGATCCAGCAATTCCACTACTGAATATCCACCAAAGGACAAGAAGTCATTATATGAAAAAAACACCTCCACCCATAGGTTTATTGCAGCACAATTCACAATTGAAGAGATAGGGAATCAACCTATGTTCCCTTCAGCTGATGAGTGGAAAAAGAGAATGTATATATATGTATGTATGTATGTATCCACACACACACACACACACACACATCATGTAATACTACTCAACCATAAACAAAATGAAGTAATGTCTTTTGCAGAAACTTGGATGAAACTGGAGACCATTATTCCAAGTAAAATATTTCAGGAATGGAAAAACAAATACCACATGTTCTCGTTTGTAAGTGGGGACTAAACTATGGGTATATATGGTTATAAAGTGGTAAAATGGATGTTGGAAACTAAGAAGAGGGAGGATGGGAGGGACTGAGGGATAAACAATTATTATACCTATTGGGTATAACATACACTATTTCAGTGATGGGTACACTGAAAGCCCTTACTTCAGCATTAAAGAGTTCATCTGTTAACAAAAAACATTGTGTCCTAGCTTTCTGGGAGGCCAAGGCGGGAGGATAGCTGCAGCTCAGGGGTCCGACACCAGCCTGAGCACAGTGAGACCCCATCTCTAGAGATAAGAAACAAACAAAAAAAAACACAAAAAAGAAAAATACACAAATCCAAAAAAAACCCAGCCAGGCATTGTGACGTGTGCCTGTAGTCCCACCTACCCAGGAGGCTGAGGCAGAAGGATCGTTCATAGCCCAGGACCTGGAGCTTGCGGTGACTACAATCACTGCACTCCACCCAGGGACACTGAGTGACACTCTGTCTCAACAACAACAACAACAACAAACTTGTGCCCCCTAAATCTATTGAAAAATCAAAACCAAAAACAAAAGGAGAAAGGAAAAATTGGCAAAGGACTTGAACAGATATCTTTCAAAAGAAATCAGAAAATGACCAACAAATACAGGAAAAAATGGTTAGTTTCACTGATCATTAGGGAAATACAAGTTAAAATCACAATGAGATACTGCCTTACACCTATTAGAATGGCTGTTATCAAAATAATCAAATAAAACAAGTGTTGGCTACGATACTAAGAAAAGGGAACTTTTTAATACGGTTTCTGATGGATCATTGTTACTCTGTATTAAAATGGCATTTTTATCTTACATTTTTCAAAGTTTACTACACATTTTTGGGCTTTAAGTAGTTTGTGATGTGTCTCAGTCTAAGCTTATTTGTACCTACTCTGCCTGGTGTTCATCTTGTGTCTGCAAATTTGTTTCAACAAATTTGGAAAAATCATGGCCAATTTTTTTCCTGAATATTTTTTGATTAGTTTTAATTTTCCCCTCTTTGTTATTCCAATTACAAATATGCTTGACCCCTTGATATCATCTGAGATTCTGTTCATAATTTTAAATATTTTTTCTTTATATTCTTCACCTCGGATTATGTCTATCGATATATGTTCAGCTATATTTTCCTTTGTAATATCCATTTCTCTAAATTTATCTAGTGAATATTTTTTTCAAACTTGTAATTTCCATTTTAGAATTTTTAGAATTTGATTATTTTTACTGTTTCTATCCTTTGTTGAGAATTTCTCCTTTACTATTGGGATTTTATGTATTAAAATACGTGTTGCCATTATTTGTCATATCAAGAAACATAACTTGTCTCTTGTATAATTTTTTGGATTTTCTGAATCTGTTCTGTACTGTAGTCTACTGGTTAGCCTTAACTAATTAAAATCTAGCTTGCGTGGTCTTAATGTTTGCAAAATTAACCATGTATGCATTCACATCATGGAAAATGTATAAATAAATAAATTAGGATAAATAAAAAGAATAATGGTCATTAAAATTTATAACACGTGGAGATAACTATTATTGAAATTTGGGGTGTATAATCCTAGTTTTTCTCATGGGTTATGTCAATTTTTATATTTATTTTAATATCATTTTAATAATAATAAACTATTTTCCTATTTGAATCTAAATTATAACAATATCAAATTATGCTAAAGTACCAATGCTAATTTATACCATAATACATTATCACATTTACCATAAATATATGTATGCATGCATATGTTTCATAAGATATGCAGAAATGACAAATTTTCATCTTTGACTTTAAATGTTCCAACTGATAAGCATGAAATTTGTTGTGCTAAATAGCCTGAGAAGAGGGGAGCATGAAATTGACTTGACACGTTAATATCGTATTCTACAGTGGGTCACATTATAATTAAATGGGAATTTTATAGTAACTACACATGGTGCCTTTGTCTTCAAAAAATACTCTTACTCTGAACAATTCTATGGGAATATTACTAGTTCCATAAGGAGATATGCTGTAAAACCAGCTAAAGTTTTCTGAGATTTATGTATGTCTAGAGTTAGAGAAGACCCTTGGTGTTTAAGTATTCATAAAACTTGCAAAGGCAACTGTGTTTTTAAACTGTACCCAGTAAATATTGATTCCTAATCCAGGAAATTTACCCATGCAAACTAAATGATAAAGTTATAAGTCCATGTTAAACTAAAACAATCAGCCATGGATGGAAAGAAGAATATAATAGTTTGTGCCATTTTAACAATGAGGGAATTATCTAGTTTCCTAGAAATATTAACTATATTTTTGCTTCCTCTCTAGTCAAATTTGGGTCAGCATTTAAAAATACATTTCAAAACTAGGTTTACAACCTCACTGTATTGGACTATATTATACACATGTAATTTTTACGTAAGAATTGCATAACAATATTTGATTACAGTTTATATCATAAAAAGGGTTACATCAATTACAACGATTTCTCTGTTCATAATTAGAATCATGCAAATAATGTTGACAGCTGGGTTTAATGCCTTTTTATTTGATTTTATTGGGTTGATCCCTAAGAACAAAGTGAAGATCAAAAAAAGTTATACTTTTTTTCAAGGTCACAAATTGATTTGTACATGCTTTTGATGCCAAGGATAAGTCCAATCCCACCTTTTATTTTTTTTAATTCTCACCAAACTCTTAAAATTTTCTATGTATAATTGTACTCAGTAAAATGACATTTTCTTTAAAATCCATATAAATTTTGGTTGATTTCTTCATATAAATTCTAGGTTAAAGTAATATATTTTAAATTAAATATTTTCAAAACAGTATTTATAACAGCCACAAAGTCAATATAAACAAATATTTAGCTGCCTACTTTTGTCTTCACGGTGTCAGTGATATGCTAGTTCATTGTGGTGGTACGGTAGAATGTAGTGGTTAGAGCATGGTTTCTCCAGCAGAACTATCTGGATTTAAAACTTGGTTTTGCAGATTACCAGCAGTTTGATATCAGGCAAGTTACACTGTGCTCAATTTTCCTCTTTATAAAATGTGCATAAAGGTAATTTACATACTTTAAAAGGTTATATCAGTTTATGCTGAATTAATATTTATAAAACACATAGGGTGTCATCTGGGGCTACTCCTATTAATGACAATATGATAAGACAAATATAAAAATAGTGTTAGCTGTATTATTTTCTCTTTTAACCCTTGCATATTGGCAAAGTATTAAAAAAATCTCCAACAGGCAAAGTACTATTTACATTAATTGAAATTATTTGCTTAACTGACAAAGCTCTAGCTAAGTATTTGATGACTTCATTCTGTTTTTAATATCCAAAAACCATTGTTCCCGTGTGTGTATGTGTACATTTTCTATAAATAACATACTTAAATTTGACAGATAAAATAGCTTAATTCAGTAGATTTTCAATAACAGAAGTCAGAAGTTGAAAATACAGTACCAAAGAAATGTGAGGGAAAAAAGGGAAGACTTTTCAGCACCATCAGATAAAACTTTGTGTGGATTTCTGTGTGGGTGAGGAAAGCTAGTCAATACTTCTGCATTCATTTAGGAACTGTGGCATTATAGTGGCTGCATGCCCAGATAGCAGTGTCTGGGAACAGCTGGACTTACTGCTTCAAGGCTACATCTGGTTAGCGATAAATTGAATTCACCAAAACAAAACAAATCAACAAAAGAATTTGTTTGGCAAATGGCACATATCAAGCCACAGGAAGATTAGTTGAAAGAGTAGACAAGACACTGTATGGATCAAACTACTAAATTCAAAACAATATTTTGTGCCTTGTTATTTTCTTTGACTTCTTTTCCAAGCAGTCAAAAATAGTCATTCAGCGTTTTTGCGAACCTGCAGAGTCAAAAATCACAAAACTTGTTTTAAAACAACTGCTTGAAAAATATCATACTGAGCAAAGCCTGGAGAATATACATTTCTATTTCTTGATTTAAGAAACCCAGTATTAAATATCATTCATAAAATGGAAACTGAGTATGTAGTGTAAACGTGCATTTGGACATTAAAGATATTTGCCTCTCAGTGACCACAATTAACTACTGTTTTGATGGAAGGGCTATTTACTTAATAAAACAATTCTGCTGGTTTGATTCTTTTTAAGCCACTTGAGAGACTGCTTAAAATGTATGTCAAAAGTTTTAAAGATATAAATATAAACTCAAAGTAGGCTTTTAAAAGCATTATTACATTCAGTGCTTGAGGATCTATAAGACATACTTCATTGGAAATCCTATATTTGATAGAAATTAATTTTTATGAAATAGAAGTAATGTTTATAACTTTTATATAGTTTTTATGTTTATATTTGTATTTTTCAGAATAATTAATTAGTATTTTAAGTCATCCACTCTAATTCCTACAAGTGAGAAACTTTAGGAATATATATTTTAGGAATTAATTCGTTAAAATTAATCCGATTAATATTATGGACAACTTCTGTATGTAATTCATGTTGTCAACAATAGAAATAAATGGATTCTCATTTTGTTCCATGGAGCTTGCCTTATATAACACTTGGAGGGAGTTTCATAGGGTGGACTTAACCTCTCTATGTATTTTTTAAAAATTCTATATTTATTATTTTAAAATGTGAGTCAATATTTATTTTTTCTGAATCCAAGTTCTTTCACTTCATCTACAGATTACATTCTAATTATAATATTGTAGAAATGACAAAGCTGTATCTGTTAAGAAATGTGCTAAATTCATCATATCTTATAAAGAATTAATATCTGGAAGCACTAGGGAGATTACTGAAACAAACAAACTGATCAGTAGTCTACATTTCAAGCTAGAGTAAAAATGATAAGAACTGGAATCATTTCCGAAATGGGAGCTTAACACAATGAAGTAAAGGTTTAAGTGGAAAACATTAGAGAAATAGGAACAAAAAGGGCAAGGGTAACCTCCTTGGATAACTTTGCATTCATTCATTTACCTATTCATTCAACAATCATTTATAAGGAGGTTATTGCCTGCCAAGAAATTTGTTAGGCAAATAGCATTTCTTACAATGACTTAATTATTAATAAAATATGTTCCTACTTTGGATTGACCCTTAATAAGCCCAGAGTCAATTATAAGGAATAATTTTCTATGACCTTGTAGAATATATTTTTTTATAAACAAACTCTCAGACTTCATAGTGATGTTCTTCTTTTTATTTTCTTCTTCTTCACATACTTTATGTAAAAGTTATTGTGTTATAGATATATTTTATATAAACTTTGTATTAGAGCAGTTTTATATTTAGAGAAAAGTTCAGCAGATAGTACAGAGTTCCCATATACTCCATATCCAGTTTCTCCTATTGTTAACATTTTCCATTAGTATATTTATAACAATTAATGATACAATATTGATATATTATTTATTTATAAAGTTTATAGTTTATTTATATTTATTTCATTCTTATCTACTATCTTTTTCTGTTCCAGAATGCAGGATACCACATTACGTTTAGTCACTTTATTGCCTTAAACTCCTCTTGGTTGTGATCATTTCTCAGACTACCCTTGTTTTGATATTCTGGACAATTTTAAGGAGTATCATTCAGGTATTTTGTAGACTATCCCTTGATTGGGGTTTATCTCATATTTTTCTCATGATTAGATGAGGATTATTGGTTTTCATGAAGGCCTCAGAGGTCAAGTTTCCACTCTGATGACATCCTATTAAAGGTATATAATATCAACATACATTATCACTGTTGATGTTAAATTTAACCAACTGGCTGAGTATTAATTAAATTTCCTGACTATGAAGTTTCCCTATTTTCATACTGTACTATTAGGAAAGAAGGAACTATGTATAGCTTAAGGCCAAAGAGTGGGGAATTATGCTTTACCTTCTTAAAAGATAGATTATTCTACAAATCATTTGGAAGTCTTCTACATAGGAGCTACTTCATTCTTACCCATTTATTATGTATTTATGAGTTTATGTCATTATGAACTTGTGGATATTCACATTATGTTTGGGGTTATGATAAAATAGTACTGTATATGCTCATTTTTTTTGTTCAAATTGTTCCATCTTTGACCATTAAAACCCTTTCATTTGGTTGATATATCCTGTTGCCATACCTCTACCTATTTTTGAGCACTTTCTTACTCTTACTTTCTGACACTACAAAATGTTCCGTCTTGTATATTTGCTGCTCCAGTCCTAGAATCAGTCAATGGTCCAACCATTGCTCTGGTTGCTTTAATGGGAGAATAGCATTAGAAACCAATGTCTGAGTGCTAGTTGTGTGCTTTGCCTCTGGGATGGCCCTGTTTCTATGTATACTCAGTTGATAGAGCAAAAAGATATATTTGTGCATACTAACTTTGTATATACATGTATCTATCTATAAACATTTCTACATGAAATGATCTGTATCAATAATAAGCTAAACATAAGCTCATAAGGATGTCTACAGCTGTAATCCATTACCATGTGGATCACTCTAGTTTTCTCCCCTGCTTACTTGTAACCTCTCTCACCAACAGTGATACACTAGTCTGCAGCCATACTGCACCTGAAACTACAGGTGCACACCACCATGCCTGGTTAAATATATATATATTTTTTAATTTTGTAGATACAACGTTTTGCTATGTTGTTCAGGCTGGTGTCGAATTCCAGGCCTCAAGTGATCCTCCCACCTTGGCTTCTCAAAGTGATAGGATTATAGGAGTGGGTCACCATACCCAGATGTTTCATGGGTTTAGACAAATCCATGTCATGGATTAATCATTGCAGTATCAAAAAGAATAATTTTACTGCCCTATAAAATCCCCTGTGCTTCACCTGTTCCTTCTGCCCTCACTTTTCCCACACACACTGATTTTAGAAACCACTGATCTGTCTAACATCTCTATAATTCTGCTTTGTTCAGAATAGTATGTAATGAGAATCATACAGTATGTAGATTTTCTCAGACTTGCTTCTTTCACTTAACAATATGCATTTTAGTTTCAACTACATCATATTGTGCTATAATTGCACTTTTTAACATTTAATAATATTTCATGGTATGAATATACCATAGTTTATTTATCCGTTCACTTACTGAAGGCAATTTTGCTTGCTTCAAGTTGTTGGCAATTGTAAATAAAGCTTTTTGAACGCTTTTGTGTGAACAGACTTTTTAAAGAAACAGTTTGGTAAATATCTAAAAGTATGATTGCTGGATCAGATGTTTATTTTTTTTTTTAAGATGATGTTTATTTTTTTAAGAAATTGCCAAATTGTCTTCTAAAGTTACAGTAATATGTTGTATTCTTGCCAGCAATAAATGGGAGTGCCTCACAATAACAATATTCTCAGATTGTTTTGAATTTTAGTAATTTTAATAGGTGTGCAGTAGTGTCTTGTGTTTTAGTGGACATTTCCGTAATAACAAGTGATGTATATATTTTCATATGCTTATCTGTCATCTGTATATCTCCTTTGGTAAGTTGTCTGTTCAGATAATTTGTTCATTTTCATTAGATTGTTTTCTTATTGCTTATTTGTAAAAGATCTTTATATATTTTGGATATAATGCTTTTATCAGATACATAGTTTAGCATATATTTTCTGTGAGAAATCCTCTTGTCTTTTCACTCTCTTGAGTGTTTTACACAGAGTGAAAGTTTTTAATTTTAAGACAGTCCAATGTTTCAATTTTATGTCTTTCATGTCATGTTTTTTGAATTGTGTCTAATGCTTCATCATGAAAACCAAGGGCATTTAGATAATCTCTGTTTTTTTTCTGAAATTTTTATCTATTTGGAATTACATTTAGGCCCTTAATCCATTTTGAGTTAATTTTTTTGAAAGATGTAAGGGCTATGTCCACATTGTTTTTTTAATTTTTTGAATATGAATATTCAGTTGTTCCAGGACCATATGTTGAATATACTACCATTTCTCAATTAGATTGACCTTGAATCTTTCTCAAAAAAACAAAAAAAGCATTTGACTGTATTCGTGTGTGTCTATTCTGGGTTCTCCACTTTTTTCTGTTGATCTGTGTCTATTCCTTTGCCAGTGTCATTTCGTTTTCATTAATGGACCTTTATAGTAAGTCTTAAAATTAGGACTTTCCAACTTTACTCTTCTTCAATGTTGTGTTCTGGGTTTTTTGTCTTTTCATATAATTAACCATTAAAACCAGTTTGTTGATAGCTATAAAGTAACTTCCTGAGAGTTTAGTTAGGGTTAAATGGAAACTGTGAGTCAAGTGGTAAGAATTGATATCTTAACAATATTAAATCTTCCTAGTCAACAACATGGACGATCTCTTCATTTCTGTAGATCTTATTTTTAAATTTCTATCATTAGTATTTTGCAATTTTCTTCAAACAGGTCCTATATTTATTTTATTAGATTTGTATCTATATATTTTAGTGTTATTATAAATGATATTGTTTTATTAATTTGTAATTTCAATTGTTCATTGCTCATATATAGAATCTCACATTCTTTTATGGTGTTGTATGAGTTATTAGTTCCAGGAATTATTTTTTTGCAAATTCTTTGTGGTTGTCTGCATAGACAATGATGTCATCAGTGTATAAAAACAGCTTTGTCTTCTTTTTCAATTTCTATACCTTTTAATTCTTTTAATATTGAGAGAAAAGTTTCAAATGAAGTTTTTACCTCTAACTTTTTATTTGTTTAATTCTTATTTCAATTTTATTAAATGTATTTTTGTGCTCTGTTGGTAGGCACATAAAGGTTAAGATTAAGTATTCATGGAGAATTGACCTTTTTATTATAATTATTTAATGTCTCTTTTATCCTTGTTAAACTTCCTTTAACTGAAGTCCTCTTTGATTGAAGTTAATATTGCAATTCCAGCTTTCTTTTGATTAGTGTTAGCATGGTACATCTTTTAACATTTCTTAATATTAAACCTGAATATTTATAGTTAAACTGAGTATCTTATAGACAACATACAGTTGGGCTCGCTCTTTCATCCATTCTGATTGAAATACAATACATTGATTGAAATACAATCAATGTATTTCATTCGGTGTATATAGCTCGTTCACATATAAAGTGGTTAATGATATGGTTGGATTAATATCTACAATATTGATAAATATTTTCTATTTGTAAAATTATGTTTTTCTTCTTTTTCTGCCTTAACTGGTTTCAAGTAAATGACTAATATAATTTCATTTTATCTCCTCCCTTGGCATTCTAATTTTACTTGTTTTTAATATTTTGTACTGGATTCCTTAGAATTTCTAATACAAATTTTTAACTAATATGAGTCCACCTTCACATAACAATATTCTACTTTATTTTTAGAGCATGGTCTTATGATAATATTTCCAATTGCTTCCTTCCATCTCTTTTGGCATTGCTACCATTCATTTCACTTACACAATATAATACTATTACTACTTTTAACAGACTATTACCTTTAGATCAATTAAAACATTTAAAAAAATATATACATTTTACTTTGATTTAATTGTTTTGTGATGTTCTTCACTTCTTTATGCAGATACCAGTTTCTGACCTACATTATTTACCTTCTGTCTGAGGAACTTCTTTTAACAATCTTGCAGAGGACTACTGGCAATAAGTCGCCTTGGGTTTTGTCTGTCTGAGAATTTCTTTATTTCTCTTTCACTTTTGAAGAATAATTTTGCTGGATATCGAATTTTAGTTTGGTGAGTTTTATTTTTCAGCACTATTTTTTTTACTTCACTCTCTTCTTTCTTACATAGATTATCACAAGAAGTCCTTTGTCATTCCTATTCTTGTTCTTCTATAAGTAAATTTCTCCCTTCTCATCCCCCAAGCTTGGCTTATCTCAAAATTTGTGCTTTTTCTATGGTTTTCTGCAGTTTCAAAATGATATGCCTATGTGTGTGTCTATATGTTTTTTTTTTTTTTCTGTTTTGGAAATTATTCTGCTTAAAATTATTCAGCTACCCAGATCTCTGGTGTGATGACTGTCATTCATTCTAGAAAGTTTTTACCATTATTATTTTAAATGTTCCTATGCTTTTCAAAAATTCTTCTCCTTTTTATTCATTCTTCTCATATTTCAATTATAATATATGTTTGTTATAACTTTAATATTTTCCACTAATCTTATATGATCTCTACTGGCTGTTTTTTATAAAATAAATTTTTATTGATGCATAATAGATGTACATAGTTTCAAGGTATATGTGATAAGGTAACACATTCATATAATTTGTAAAGATCAAAGACATGTACTTGGAATAGCCATCATCTTAAACATTTGTCTTTTCTTTATGCTAGAAATATCATCTCATCTAGCTATTTTTAAATGTACAATATATTATTATAGACTATAGTCACCCTACTGATCTATTGAACACTAGGTCTTATTTCTTCTATCAAATGATATATTTGTACACATTAACCAATTTCCATTCATCTGCCCTGCCTCTCCCCGTCCTGACCTCTTGGAACTACCAATCTACTCTCCAGATTCATGAAATCCACTACTTTTAGCTCCCACATGTGAGAACATGTAATATTATCTTTCTCTGCTTGGCTTACTTCACATAACACACAGACATTCATTCCATGCTCATGGATTGAAAGAATAAATACTGTTAAAATGATAATATTATCCCAAACTATTTACGGATTCTATGAAATCTCTATCAAAATACCAGTGATATTCTTTACAGAAATAGAAAAATATTATAAAATTTATATGGAGCAACAAAAGACACAGAGTAACAAAAGCAATCCTAAGCAAAAAGAACAAAGCTGGCAGCATTACACTATCTGACTTCAAAATGTACTACAAAGGTATAGTAACCAAGTCAGTATGATATTAGCATAAAAAATGACACATAGACTAATGGAACAGAATAGAGAACCCAGAAATAAATCCACACATTCATAGGCAACTCATCTTTGACAAAGATGCCAAGAACTTACTATGGTAAAAAGAAAGTATCTCCAATAAATGGTACTAGGAAAACGGGATAATCATATGCAGAAGAATGAAACTAGATCCCTATGCCTCACCATACATAAAAGTCAAATCAAATGAATTAAATAATTAAATCTGAGACCCGAAATTCTGAAAGTATTGGAAGAAAAATTAGGAGAAATGCTCCAGAACATTGGTCTGGGCAAAGATTTTTTTGTGCATAAGACCTCAAAAGGGCAGGCAATTGAAACAAAAATAGAAAAACAGACAAAGGGGTTTATATCAAGCTAAAAAGCTTCTGCAATGCAAAAAAACAAAAAAACAAAAATCAATAAAGTGAAAAGTCAAACCACAGAATAGAAGAAATATTTGCAAATATGCATATGACAAGGGATTAATAACCAGAATATATGACAACTCAATAGACATTTATCAAAAGAAGACATACAAATGGCTGACATGTATATTAAGAAAATGCCGAACATCACTAATCATCAGAGAAATGGAAGCCAAAACCACAATGTAGTATCATTTCACCCTAGTTAAAATGGCTTATGGGGACAAGACAGGCAATAATGGATACTAGCAAGGATGTGAAGAAAGGGGAACCCTCATACACTGTTGGTGGGAATGTAAATTAGTGCAGCCAATATGAAAAACTGTATAGAGGTTCCTCAAAAAGCTAAAAATAGAACTACTATTTACTGCAGCAATTCCACTACTGGGTATATATCCGAAAGAAAGGAAATCAATATAACAAAGATATCTGCACTGCTGTGTTTATTATATCACTATTTACAATAGCCAAAATATGGAATCAACTTAAGTACCCATTAATAGATAAATGTTAAAGAAAATGTCTTGTATATACACAATGGAATATTATTCAGCCATAAAAAGAATGAAATTGGCTGGGCGCCGTGGCTCACACCTGTAATCCTAGCACTCTGGGAGGCCGAGGCGGGAGGATTGCTTGAGCTCAGGAGTTCGAGACCAGCCTGAGCAAGAGTGAGACCCTGTCTCTACTAAAAATAGAAAGAAATTATCTGGACAACTAAAAATAGAAAAAATTAGCCAGGCATGGTGGCACTTGCCTGTAGTCCCAACTACCCGGGAGGCTGAGGCAAGAGGATCGCCTGAGCCCAGGAGTTTGATGTTGCTGTGAGCTGGGCTGACACAACGGCACTCTAGCCCAGGCAACGGAGTGACTCTGTCTTGGAAAAATAAAAAGAATGAAATCAAATCATGTGTAGCAGCATGCACTGGTTCTTGTTTTTCGTCTGTTTTTTTTTTTTTTTTTGTGATTTAGTTTTGAAAGTTTGTTTTGATAAACGTTCAAGCTTACTGATTTTTTTCTTGGCCTTGTTAAGTCTACTGATTAATTTATTGAAGATCTACTTTATTGTTGTTACAGTTTTGTATTTCAAGGATTTAGTTTGTTTGTTTCTTTATTCAAATTTTCATCTCTCTGCTTATTTTGCCTATCTGTTCTTGCAGATCATCTACTTTTTCTCCATTAGAGTTCTTAACTTATCAGTCATAGTTATTTATTTTAAGTTATCTGTCTGATATCTCCAACATCTGTTTCATATTTGATCTGGCTCTGATCAATTTTTTTTTCTTGCCTTTTGGCACACTCATCATTTTTCTTCAAAGCTAAATATGTATCAGGTAGTAGGAACTGAAGTAAATAAGATTTTAGTATGAAGTTACTATGTTACTATGCCAAGAGCTGAGCTGTATAGAATGTTTGCTATTCCTACAGGTGACATAGGTTTCAAATTCCTCTTGCATCTTTATTTTTGTCTGCTCTCTTGACTTCAGACTTCTCTAAATACCTGTCTTAAGAAAGAGTCTATATTTAGCAGATATTGCAACTGTAATCCACTGCTATCATATTGGAGCCCTGTTGGTGTTATGGTAAGGGGAGGTGAGAATAGAGGTTTATAATGCTCCAATTAAACCTTAGTCTTTTAGTGGATTTGTGTTTTCCAGTTGTAACCATCCCAAGTGCTCCTCCGGTGCTATGACTTTTTCTCCTGTTCTACTTCTCCATCTTCCCTGGCTGCAGTATTTTCACTTTATATCTTTGAAACTCTGAACGCTGTTGACTGTTTTCTGTGATTGATAATATAAAATGGATTCAGAAAGCTGGAGTGGGAGTAATCTTCCTCTGCCTGATGGGATAAACCTCAAGCCTAGTCCTTTTCCTTGGATTGTAGGTTTGTTGTGGAGAAACTTCTGGGTGTATTCACAGGGATTTCTCTTGCCCTTCCCCTGCCAGAGCCAAGAGGAGATATTTCTCAGATCATCATCATTAAAATATAGTGTAGTTCTGGAGATAATATCTAGGAATGTGTTAAGGTCCCCCTAAATCTTTGGCCTATAGGAGTTCCTCAACTCCATGCTAGTACAATAGTTCATTCCTCCAGGAATTTGTTAAAATTACCATTTAAATGTTTTATCATTTCATGTCTCCAGTCTTCAATTTCACGTAAACAAATTTTAGTTGTGTTTCCCTGGTTGCTCTCCTGTCTCCTGTTTCAAAGTGTTCACTAGCCCTGAGATATCATGTGTTTTAAAGGTCCAAGAAAAGTCATTGATGTTTAGTTTATCCAGCTTTTTCTTGTTTTAAGACAAAGCAATGAGTTCTAATTTCCTTACATGTTGGTGATGAAATTAGAAGGCATTGGTACCTTTCTAAAGAAGCTCACTTTAGTGTTGTCATCAGTAGTCAGAAATTGGACTCATTATCCAAGGTAAAACAATAATCAAATTGCACATGACCTTGTTTTCTAGGAATCACCAGTGGTGGTACTAGGAGCATGTAACTATAGAGTTTCATTGGCTCTTTATGCTAATGTTTAACCATGACCCAATCTCACATTTATCCCCATCTTTGGAGACATCTTTTATACTTTTTGTTATTTTTATATCATTCTTATTAAAAAGGTGCTTGTACTGTGTAATCAGGAACTCTGGTCTGTTATTACCAATAATCTTTATGTCCTCTGTACCCGCTCCAAGTGAATTGACCTTCTTGTGCTACCTGAATCCTTATTCCCCCTGAATACTTTGCGTCTTCTACATTTAATACAAATGGTGACTATTTTCTCCATTATAATCTTTCTACATTTGGTGTGCAGGTGGGTAAGTTTTCTTCCTTGTTTCTTATTGATGTTTCCAGATTGATATGCATTTTTCATACCAAAAGACCACTCTTTCATGAAGCTTGTGATTTGACAAAATAATATAACTCATATTGTTCAATTGCTGCCATTCACAGAACTGCCTATCATTCCTTGAAGAGGCATTTTTGTCTTTCTAACATTATTGTGAAAGACAATAATGTTAATTATTGTTAATTATTTCCTGCTAATTCCAGGTAATTTTCATATACCCTTGTTCAATTCCTTGAATATCATGCCTTTCCATTATTTTGACCTATTCACCTAAAACACTCTACTCTTCACCCCTCGTCAGCCACACACTTCACCACGCACTTCTTCAGCCTTAGACTTGCCATTATTCTTACACCTCTTCTATTTTGTCAATTATAAATCATCCCACTTTCTTATTACCTTTCCCTTCTCCTTTTCTTTAATCTGTCAACTCTACAAATTTTTGACCCCACCAAGATCTCTGATTTATTGACCCCAACATTTTCCCATTTCTTCTTATTTCCTTAATGTTCTTGCTTTCTCTTTAATCAAGTTGGATTAACATCAATCTGCTGACTATATCCTTGAAACTCCTGGCCTCACCAATTATCTCACATTTCCCTGAGAAAACATAGCCATAGTCTGCGATCTATCACAATACTGGGGTAGCCGGAGAACAAAGGAAAATTCAGGAAAAAGAGGAGAAAATTTCACAATGCATGTTCTCAATAGGTGAGATGCAGTGTATTAACAAATGGAGAGTATGTCCTTACAAAGAAACGTAGATACTTCATAGTAACAGAAGTGAAGGAAAAATATATGTACACAGATTCAGAGAGTAGAAGACATGAGAAGTTATTGAATATCCTTTGTAAGAAATGTGATTGGAGATAAATTTCTAATGTTTCAGATTACTGTGAGATTAAAGAGTAAAGTTACATAATGAAGCTAATTGGCATTATCTATGATGTACGGTGGTCAGGAAGCATGAAACCCCAAATCTATGCTACCTAGAGTTTTCTGGACTAGGAAAAAAAAGAATGACTGCAGTTAGAAATGTAATTACCTCTAGAATATTGCAAAATGTACTGTTTGTTGATACATGAAATCCAGTTTTAATTGGGAAAAAATGAAATCAAATATTGGTGCTTTTACAGAAATGATAATGAAAAAATATCAAGTAGCAGCACTTAGAACATTAAAGATCAAACAAAAGTGTATTGTTGCAATAAGCTAAGCAAATCCTGTCTCCATCACTCATTACATTCTTACATTTACTAAATTTTGGGTCAAATCTCTTTTTTATCATGTGGAATTTATAATCTTAACCAATGATTTACATGATTCGGTTTCAGTCAATGATGCATGCCTCATAACCTGGTTTTACAAGGTACCATTTCTTGGAGACCATATTTTATATGACTCTAAAAATAATTTTTAATATTCTCTTTCTAATAATATTGATACTCTACAGACATAACACCACATGGCTCATAATTTGACCCAAAACTATCTTAAATATGTACAGCTAATATAAACCCAGGTTTTGGATGGAAAAAATAATGATTCATCTGTATACTTAGTAAATAAAGCCTTTATGAATATCATCAAGCATACTCAATATTACAATGTCATTAATGTATGTAGTATTGTTTTCATTACGAACTTAATTGAATTCATAATTCTCATTTTTCTTAGCATATTTAGTTTAACAATAGTCTTAGAGGAGAACTCAGAAAACATTAAATAATGGCCATATTTTCTAAAAAGTTAAGTTTTTTTACCTTGACTATGGTAAAAATATTGGCACATTGAAATGTAGGCTTCATAGAAAGCAGATCCAATTTATATTATCCTAAGTTCCAGGGGCAATTATTAGAGATGGGTCATTTAACTGTCCTGCAATTAGAATACCAACGAGCCAGTTCTTCTAGAAAATCTGCCTGTTGCAGATAGACATCATTCTAGTTTGAATATCATAGCCATAAAAAGCTGCTCTCCATATAAGATATATATTTTCCAGCTTGAGATAGGAAAATGCATATGCAGGCCATCCTTAATAGCCCGGAAGGAAAACCGCCCACTGTATTCCAATGCATTTATTCAGTCATTAGATAGAACTGATGCCCAGAGATTACATGGTTGATGGCCCAAATGTTTATGAGAAAAGTATAAAGAGTTTAATTTTAAGGAATGAGGAAGAGTAGGTTATAATACATTACATAATTTTTCCTTTCTGGTAAACACTATCATGGAATGGCAGTTCTTGTGGGTTAGTGAGAAAAGGAGTTCAGCAAACAATAATTGAATAGGTGTCTGGCTTGTAAGTCAGTTTCCAAAAAATATTCAAAAGTCAAATTTCAGTAAGAGTATGCTTTCAAAAATACTTAATACTTTAGGAATATATTGTGAGTTCTTGAAGAATTGACACATTTAAAGGAAAATGTATATATATATATATATATTGCTCAGAATGACATCTCACAATAAAAGATTTTTAGATTAATTCCTTTAAACAACCACTGTGTGTGTGTGTGTGTGTGTGTGTGTTTCTATCTCTCTCATTTGAATATTCAATGTAATGAAACAGGGACAAATGAAAAATGGCTAAAATTTATTCATTCTATAGGCAGAATCCAAGTCAATTTATCTAGACTATGTGGAGTGGCCTAGTTCCTGTCTGGTAAAAATCTAGGTTTCTAGCTTCCATTTGGTGCTCTGACATTGGCATACCATCAATATTTCCATCATCAGCAGCAGCAGAAACATATTTAAATAGATTTCCCTTTTACTTAAAATATCAATAATTTTAGTCATATTTTTAGTTTTTTTTTTATTTTTTATTTTATTTTTTTTATTTCAGCATATTATGGGGGTACAGGTGTTTAGGTTATGTATGTTGCCCTTGTCCCCCTTCCCCCCACCAAGTCCGAGCTTCAAGTGTGGCCATCCCCCGGATGGTGCGCATCGCACTCTTTGCGTGTGCACATACCCGTCCCCTCCTGCCCCCTTCCTCCTCCCCCCTGCCTGACATCCAATAAATGTTGTTCTTATATGTTCACTTATGTGTTGATCAGTTAATACCAATTTGATGGTGAGTACATGTGGTGCTTGTTTTTCCATTCTTGAGATACTTCACTTAGATATTTTTAGTTTCTAATAGTCAAATTGGCCATACTTAGATAAATTGGGGGTGTGGTTCTAGAAATACATAATAAGGCAAATAAATATTACAGAAAAAGTAAGTTATATAAAAGTTTTGTTTTCCCATTGCATATAAAAAGATATGTTTACATGATACTATAGTCTATTCATATGCATAATATTGTCTAAAAATACATATCTTACTTGTAAAAATATTTTATTGCTAAAAAATGCTAATGATCATCTGAGACTTTGGTGACTTGTAATCTTTAAACTGGTGGAGGGTCTTGCCTCAACGTTGATGGCTGCTGACTGATCAAGGCGGTGAAGGTCTGGGTGGCTGTACCGATTTCTTTAATCAGAAAACAATAAAATTTGCCACATTAATTCATTCTTCATTTCACAAAAGACTTCTCTGTACCATGTGATGCTACTTGATAGCATGTTACCCATAGTAGAGCTTCTTTTAAAACTGGAGTCAATATTCTCAAATGCTGCTTCTGGTTTATCAGCTAAGCTTATGTAATATTCTAAATCCTTTGTTGTCATTTCAGCAATGTTCACAGCATCTTACCAGAAATAAATTCCATCTCAATAAACCACTGTCTTTGCTCATATATAAGAAGCAACTTCTCATCCATTAAAGCTTTATCATGAGATTGCAGAAAATTAGTCACATCTTTAGGCTCCACTTCTAAATCTAGTTGTCTTGCTATTTCCATCACATCTGCAGTGACTTACTTCACTGAAGTCCTCTAAGTCATCCATGAGAATAGGAATCAAGGTTTTCCAAACTCCTGCTAATATTGATATTTGGACTTCCTCCCATGAATCACGAATGTTCTTAATGGCATCTAGAATGATGAATCCTTTCGAGATTTTCAATTTACTTTGCCCATATTTATCAAAGAAATCATCAACTTTGGCAGCTGCAGCCTTACAGAATGTATTGCTTAAATAACAGTTGAAATCAAAATTAATCCTTGATTCAAGGGCTGCAGAATGGATGTTAGATTAGCAGACATGAAAGTAATACTAATCTCTTGTATATCTCCATCAGAGCTCTTGGGTGAATAAGTGCATTGTCATCAATAAGCAGCAATAATTTGAAAGGAATCCTTTTTTCCTGAGCAGCAGATCTCAACAATAGGCTTAAAATATTCTGTCAGTAATGCTGTAAACAGATGTGCTATCATCTAGGCTTTGTTGTTCCTTTTATAGATCACAGGCAGAATAGATTTAACATAATTCTTAAAGGCCCCAGGATTTTCAAAATTGTAAATGAGCATTGACTTCAACTTAGAGTCACCAGATGCACGAGCCCCTAACAAGAGATTTGACCTGTCCCTTTTGAAGATTTGAAGTCAGGCAATGATTTCTCTTCTCTAGCTATGAAAATCTTAGATGGCACTTTCTCCCAATAGAAGGCTGTTTCATCTATGCTGAAAATCTGTTGTTTACTGTAGTCATCTTCATTGATGATCTCAGCTAAATCTTCTGGATAACTTGCTGCATCTTCTATGTCAACACATTCTGCTTCACTTGGCACTTTGATGTGATGGAGATAGCTTGTTTCCTTAAATCTTATGAACTTAGCTTCAAACATTTCTTTTGCGGCTTCCTCACCTATCTCAGCCTTCATAGAATTGAAGAGAGTTGGGACCTTGATCTGGATTAGGTTTTGGCCTAAGGGAATGTTAAAGTTGGTTTGTTCTTCTGTCTAGACCACTAAGACTTTCTATATATCAACAATAAGGCTACATCACTGTCTTATCATACCTTTGTTCACTGGTGTAGCACTTTTAAGTTCCTTCAAAAACTTTTAATTTGGCCAACTATTTGGTACAAGAGGTCTAGCTTTTAGCCTATCTCAGCTTTTGCCTTGACTTCCTGACTAAGCTTAAGCATTTGTAGCTGTTAATTGAAAGTGAGACTCAGAGAACTTTTCCTTTTACTTGAACTCTTAAAGTCCATTGTAGAATTGATAACTGGCTCAATTTCAATATTTTTGTCTTAGGGCATAGGAAGGCCTGAGGAGAGGGAGGGACTGCCTGTGGGTAGAAGAGTCAGAACACAGAACATTTATCCATTAAGTTTTTCCTCTTATACGTGCAAGGTTTGTGATGCCCCAAAACAATTACAATAGTAATTGTAATTGACTGATCTCAGATAACCATAATACATGTAATAATAATGAAAAAGTTTTGAACTATAGGCATTCCCCAGGTTACAGAAACAAGATACATTCCTGAAAACATCTTTAGGTTGGATTTGTATATAACTTGGATCCCTGATGAATAGTGCATATAATGTAATAATAATAATAGCAATACTATCATGAATCATGTGTGGTAATAAAAATACAGTGTAATATAATAATAATAATACCCCTGCATTGTTATACTAAGTTATAAAAACTCTTGTGCTCTTTCTTTAATTCAAACAGAACATAAAAATAAACTCAAAGAAAAAGTTTAAACAGGAGACAGGAGAAATTTCAAAACAGAATACTTAAGGTTAACACTCACCTAATTTTCATTAATGCTAGGCTAATAGGAATTTTATGCTTATTTTCATATTCTAAATCAATAATAACCTTTCCATTTTAATAATTAATCTACTATGCTGCTTAGTAATAACTAGTATTTTCATTGGAGCACTGCCTTTCACATGTTCCATTATTTTCACTTTATCCTTCAATTGTTCTGATTAGTAGAGCCACTGAAGCCTAATGCCTTCCCAGTGAACGATAGTGTCTGGCCTTTCTCCAAATGCTTAATTATTTCTACTTTTGTTTTCATCATAATCACCTTTCTCTTCCCTGGAGGCTCCCCTGAACTTGCAATGGACTTCTGCTGTGGAGGCATGGTCATAAAGGGTAAACAGAGACTCATCAAATAAAAAAGTTAATATGAAAGTGATGCTTTGCCTAAGTGATCACATAAACAATGAGACTAGCCACTAGCATAAACATGCTGCATCAACGAACCACTTACTCCGTGCAGGTTTGTTTACATGTGTGGAAGAAATTAATTACTGAATTATTAATTTAATTATAAATTATCCTTATGGGGAACCTTGGGAACCCATTTGTAAGTACGGAACTCAGTAAGTCGGGCTGTTTATAACCCGAGAACTGCCTGTGTTGCAAGAATTAGCAAAATATGACACAGAGACGTGAAGTGAGCAAGTGGGGTTGGAAAAATAGGGCTGACAGACTTTTTAATGCAGGGTTGTCACAAACCTTCAATTTGTAAAAAATACAGAAACTGTAATGTGCAATAAAGCAAAGTACAATAAAATGAATTATGCCTATAGTCTCAGTGACACAACAGTCTGTGACTGGTTGGTTATATTTTATAATAACGTGAAATGAATGCATGTCCACCTTTAGGGCATGAATTGAGATGAATATTTTCATAAGAACTCTTTCTATAGCTTGAATTGCTGTAAATAGAATAAGGTATTACATAACATGAAAGTAAGTGTGTATAAAATCAACATCTCATTTTCATTGTGTTCTAACATTATTGTGGTCACTCAGTTTATTCGGCATGCATAATATAACATTAGCTATACCATGTGCTTTAGAATTTATCACTATCTTTTAAAAACTCACTGTCAGATAGTTTACTTTATTCAAAATTACTTCCAAAATGAAATGTATTTTTCTCAACAAAGAGATAAAAGATTTTATAATTTAAAGAGTGAAGAAACTATTATTTTAAAGTAGTTACAGAAATTAGAAGTAAAAAAAAAAATCATCTAGCTCTGGAACCTAGAGCAACAGTTCTAGAATACACTAAAACAATCAGAGCAAAATTTATAAAGACACATTCTTAGTAAAATCCTGCTTGAGTTTAATCTATTTCAATTTTGTTTTGTTTTGTTTTGTTTTGGTCACCAAGGACAGTCTTGCATATATAAAAACCAGAAAGAACATTCTTTCTGCCTGTCTACTGCCCAAGCTCTTCTCAGGACAACTCAGAAAAGGTGACTGCAGGGATCCCCTTGCTAATACTCTCTGTACTTGAAAGTTTTACTTTATCAAAATTAAATCCCTTATGGTGAATGTCAGGCATATGCCCTTGTTGTGTCTCCAGTAGGAGAAAAATTCCTAAAGCATACTTTTTTTGAGAATAGTTGTGTATTGCAGTGATTAAGAGTAACTGTTTCTGGAAAAAGAATCTTACCACATCTTATGTTATCTTTGTGATTTTGTGCAATCTGTTTCATCTATTGAAGCTTCCATTTTTCATATGTATGGCAAGATTATTAAAGTTGCCTTCTATATACAGGAATTTCTTTTATGATCAATTTGATATAATCCAAATAAAATTATCTGCACACTATCTAACATTACTATGCACTCAATAAGGTTTTGCTGTAAATTAATTGTATTTATATATCTTGTTTGTAAAACAGATGAGTTGATATAATTTTGATATCCTAAAATAATCATATCCTTTGAAAAGATAACCTAGAAGAAATATTTTATTCTTTTATCACATATTTAAATATTATGTATATTAATATTAAGACTGAAGTGTCTGCTGTGTGGCAGGCACTGTTAGAGCTAAAAATAATTCACAAAAGGCAAATAGATCATGAATGAAAAAGATTAATATGACAACTGTGTGCTGTATGATTGGTAAGAGGAGTATTTTTTTAATGTTTACTATATCAGCCTGTTTTTTTAATTCTCATATATCTGGAACCAGATTTCAAAGAGATAGTAATTGAACAAGAATGGCATAAATTCTTAACACAATATTCTTTTCTATTAATAAACCAGAGGACATTGCACATTTTAGCTACTATAACACCACAAAGGTTTTTGAATACAAAAGCCTCTGGTGGATGAAATGATTGATGATGATACTTCTGATGTTATAAAGTTGTACTCTATCTCTTGTTCAAATGGGATGCCAAGATAACTAATAAATTCCCCAAAACTAGAGAGAAAGGCTTGTGGCATGTAGAAGATCAGCTGGAAGAGAATAGATTTCTTTTCTAAACCTGCTCAAGTGCAGGTCCAAAATCCTTATCCATAAAGTGTTTGTCTTAAGTTTGCTGCATTTTAATTTGGCAGCTAAACCCGATGTGAATGATGGAAGTATATTATAGTCTTTAGTCTGTCATCCTTGTGGTGAACATTCATACAGATATTTTTTATTAGAATGTGCTGCCATAGACCCTGGAGGAGTGTTACAGTATTCATTCTATGTACTGCATTGCCTTTAAAAAGTGAAAAAGGCTAACTTCTGAAATATATCTGCACTCAAGTGTTCTAGATAAGAAATTGTGGACCCATTTTGAAAAACTAGAAGAATTTTTTCCTCTTCCAAATTTTCCTTTCCCCATTTTTGTAAGTCACTATGTGTGTATGAGTGTTCTAAATATATATATAGGTGTGTGTGTATCTGTGTGTTGTATATAACATATATCTTAAATATAAATTTTAATTTTAATAAATATGTATTTTAAATTTTTCTCATATAAAATGAGTATAAGAAACATACATAATTTTAAATTTTATTTTTCAATTGACAAATTTAAATTGTATATATTTATTGTATAAACCATGTTCGGAAATATGTATATAACATGGAAAGGTAAATTGATCTGTTTGAAATCTAAAAAGTTGAATTTATAGAAGTAGAGAGTAGAATAGAGGTTACTAGGGACTGAGGTGTAGGGTGGAAAAATGTTGGTCGAGGATACAAAATTTCAGTTAGATTGGAGGAAGAAGTGCAAAAGATCTATTATACAATATAGTGAGTATAGTTAATAGCAATGGATTGAAAATTGCTGATATGGTAGATTTTAAGTGGTCTCACCACACCAAAAAAATTATATATATATATATAGTAAAAAATATAGATAATTTTATAGTCCATAAAACATAATAATAATTATTCAAAAAAATCATGTAATTCTTTGTTTATTTTGATTATTACAAATAAGAATAATGCATTTTAAAATTTCATTTTTAGGATTTCTAGTGAGGTAGAACTATTTTAATGTCCTAATAATTTGAATCTTGGCTTTTGTTACTAATTTACTCATGTAATTTGCCCTTATTTTGAAAAAGAATTTTGTGTCCCATTGAATTATGAATCAATATTCATACAAAGCTCTTTGTATTTGAGTTCAGTAGATATTTCTCACAATTATAATTTTACAGATATGATATCAATCAATATTTTCATTATCATCTTAACGTTTTTGAATACAGATATTTACTACAAGTACTTAGTTAGAAAAGACACTTTTTAAAAATTGTTGATGACCAGATGTGGTGGTTCAGTATGGGAGGTCCAGGCAGGAGGTTCACTTGAGGCCAGGAGTTCAAGACCAGCCTGGGCAACATAGCTAGACCCTATCTCTAAAAAAAAAAATAAGAAAAATTAGCTGGGCGTGACACCATGTGCCTGTAGTCTCAGCTACTCAGGAGGCTGAGATAGGAGGATTCCTTAAGGCTGGGAGTTCGAGGCCATGATTGTTCCACTGTGCTCCAGCCTGGGTGACAGAATGAAACCCTGTCCCTTAAAAAAAAAAAAAAAAAATAGTTGTTTATTCATCCTTTAAGGTTACCTTTTGGAATTTCTATACAAACTCAAGTTAAATATTAACCAATAAATTTTCTCTTTTATATGGTAAAAACCGTAAGAGTTAGCTATTATAACGTTATTAAAATTTTTCCCTGTATAAAATGTGAAGTGACAGAATTATATTTTTCCTTAAATAGTTAATTAATTTCCCAGGAGTCTTTATTTAGTCTTCAGAGTATTTGTATTATGAATTCTTTGTATTTATTAAATTAGGACAGGAAATGCTAATAGCTTTTATCTTGTATGTCAATTTTGATCAAAGGGCAAGGCTGTGAATAAGCAGTGTGATGGGAACAATTGGAGTCCATGTTAGGACGTAGTGGCAGCGAGTGCCAGAATGGATTATCCAAGTTTCTCACTGATGAAGAAGACAAAATTGCTGGCACATTTACCTGTATTTAACTATATGAGTTCAAGGTATTTATTTCTGTCTCAATTTTCTTGAATCTTTGATTAATCTTAGTTGTCATACCCATACTACCATATTGATTGCTAAAAGGTTTCCATTTTATTGTATCATCTAATATTAAAATTATGTCACCATTTTTTATCAACATTTTTTTCTGTTCTCACATTTCATACTTTTAAATAAACCTTATTAAATAAAATGTGTAACAAATAATTTTATTGAAATATCTTTAAATCTATGAATTACAATAATTCATAAAGAACTGATGTCCACACAAGGTTTAGTATACATTCATATTATTTTGTTTTTCAGGAAATGTTGATAGGTATTCTACAAATGCTATTAATTTTCTTCCATATTTTTTGATTCTCATAAGTAAGATCTGCATGTTATTGTATATAAACTAATTAATATAGAGAAATGGGTTTTTTTTAATACTACCAGTGTATATAGGAAACCTGAACAATTTTTGTTAAGTCATTTAAAGTCTAGTCAATTTCCTGAATGTTTTATATTTCAGTTGAGTATATTTGGTTTTTTAGGTAAGTAATCAGGTTTCCCGTGAAATGCCATTTTGCCACTTTCTGTACTATAGTCACTGTTTTATTTTGTTTCATATACCTCACTATTCAACCTAAAACTTCCTTAATTATTTTTGTTAAAACAATAACAATAATCTTCATCCTGACCTAAATCAAAAAGACCAAAATGACTTATGGAAAAAAATACTAAGTGTAATGCCATATTTTATTTTACTGCAAAATTCAGTACAGAAGTTTCAGTAGTCTGTATCAAAAGATAGCAAAGATTATCCCTCATGATACTGTGTCTTTCTTTCTCCCTCAGTTCAGTATCTTAGGATTGCTATATCCACTACTGTTTACACATACGAACTCACAATAGTCATGGAGTCAAGGTATATATGTGTGTATACGAATATATACATCTCCTCTTTTATGTTGCTTCTTCTTCCTCCCATGTTCTGCCAAATTTGAAATAGTTTGTATGTTCCATCTATCTCTTTCAGAGTTGAACATCCTTTGGAATTCAGGACTCTACGTTGAATGGTGGCCTTAGCTCTCTGATGGGTTCAGGGAAAGTTAAGAGTTTGCTGATTATTGTATTTTTATTGTTGTTGGTATATTAATAGATGCAATTGTGTGGTTTTCTGTATCTGAGGTAGAAGCAGAACTTCACAGGTGTATAATAGGTCATTTTTCATTATAATTTAGTACAAAATATTCTCTAATGTTCATTGGAATTTTTTTGACCCATGATCAGGTTATTCAGAAAATTGATGCTAAATTCCAAAATGTATTGGGATTATACATATAGTATACATATTATATATATTATTATATTTATATAATATCTGGTTTTATTTCACCATGAATTTTAGTCCTTTATATTTGTTGAGGCTACTGTTCTATCACCATCTGGTTAAATATTGAAATTGTTTTGTGTGTACTTAATTAATCATTCTATATGTGTACATAAAAATATACACATATTAATATATACACACACAATTACACACACCAGAAGGAGAGAGAGAAAGACACATAGAGAAAGAGAGAGGGAGACATTGCCATCATGATTCAATAATCAAGTAAAATTTCATGTCAATGATTACTGTTTTTTGCATAGTTTTTCTTTGTAGACAAGATCTACATGTCATGTCACTCAATGAATTAAACTACAAAATTATTTTTTAAAGTACATGAGTACACTTATACATTAGCTAAAACTATGCCATGATTATGATTTGTAAGAGATCTCACACAAGTTAAAAAAAAAACTAACAATGATAGAATTTCAGTTTTTACTTGGAACACATAAATTAAAAAATAGTATAATATGGATAAGTCCTTGAAACTAGCTGCACTCCTCAGTTTCCTGTGGTTCAGATTTAAGAGGCAAGAAATCTTTTTTCCTAAGCTAATTCAAATTGAATTTATCTGATTTGTAACCAAAACTCTTCTTAGTCAAGTGGCTATACAACATGTGAAAATCCCTTTGTAATTAAGACAACTGTATAATTTATCATCATAGCTGGGATATTTGTGAGAATGAAAGGGTATATACTATTGGTAATTTTTACTTGAAAATGGGCATATTCCAAGCTGTTCAGGAAAAATGGGAATGTCTACCCACTTTACTTGTAGTCAACTCATAATCAGCTTTAATATTGGCAATGACATATTTTGCCACCAGCTCTAACAATATCACTGCATGTATTAATACTAAGCACAGGTATGTATAAGTAGAAATTGCATAACTTAATAAGACTTACAAATGAGACATTTACCCTTTTCTGCTTCCTATTTCTTCTTTGCTATCTTTAAAACTCAAGTCAGTATTTTGTCCAATAAACTCCCTCAATTATTAAAAATTAGGACCAAAACTCTAAGCACAACACTGTTCAAGCAGATCCTTGTTATGTGTGGAGGTAGGATAGAATACCCATAAGATTTGTTCCAACTCTGAGAATCCTTTAACAATTTTTTAGTGAACTGGACAACAATTACTCTGAAATTACACCAGTGAACTAAACAATAGAATCAACAATTTGATAATTATATGCATCAAGTAAAATAAAAAAATATGTCTTTAAAATGAGGTACCATAATAACTGAATAATTGAAAGTTTATTATGCTCCAGGTGGTCTGTGAAATACTTTATATAATTCATTTAATTTCAGGATCACTGTATTTAAAAACTACTCAATATATACCCAACAGTTGGATTGCTGGATCATATGATAGTTCTATTTTTAGTTTGTTTTTGTTTTTGTTTTGATAAAGGGTCTCTCTCCAGTAACTTAGACTGGACTTCAGTGGTGTGATTATAGCTCACTTCAGCCTCAAACTCATGGGTTCAAATGGTCAGCCTCCCAAATAGCTGTAACTATAGGCACGTGCCACCACACTGGGCTAATTTTTTTCTTTTTCTTTTTTCTTTTTGGTAGAGACAGGGTCTCACTATGTTGCTTATTTTTTAGTCTTTTTAGGAACTTCCAAACTGCTTGCAACAATATGGGTGGAATTGGAGGATATTATGTTAAGTAAAAATAAGTCAGGCACAGAAAGACAAATGTCACCTGTTCTTACTTAAAGATGAGAGCTAAAAAAAAATTGATCTCATGGAGGTAGTGAGTAGCAGGGTGGTTACCAGTGAATGGAAATGAAGAAAGGCTGGCTAATGGGTACAAATATACAGTCCAATAGAAGCAATAAGTGCTGGGGTTTGAAAGCACTATAGGGTTACAGTAAATAAGAATTTATAGTATATTTCAAAATAGCTAGAAAGGAAGATTTGGATTGTTCCTAACATAAAGAAAGGACAAATGTTTAAGGTGATGGATAGCCTAATTACCCTGCATTACACATTGTATGCATGTATTAAAATATCACATGTACAACATAAATATGAGCAACTATTATGCATCGGTTTTAAAAAGCAAATCTATGCACATTTCTTAAAAAAAAAAAACTACAGAGGACACCATTCACATAGATACATATGAATGGTAACTTTAAGGTTTCACAGTTCTGCAGTATTATTTAAATCTTCCTAAGAACCCTATACATGGTTACTCTTATTGTTCTCCATTTAATGGATTAGTACAACGAGAAAATTTTAAGTAATTTGTTCCAAGTAGTTCGGATAGTGAATTGCGGAGCCGGTTTTAAAGCTTATACTTTAAATACATTAATTCATCCAAAAATTATTTATTGAGCACTTTCTCTGATCAAGGCATTGTATCAAGCACTAAGAATAACATTAGGATTGGTTATGAAAATTAATGGTTAGAATGGGTTGTTAGAATATGTAAATATCCTATTCTAATATATAATATATAAAATATTTACCATGTAACTCACAGTTGTATATCTGAACACACACATAACCTATGTAATCAGTTCAATATATAATCACATATATCACTATCTATCTCTCCATAAAGTGAGAGATAAATATTTGCATGATAATGTATTTATCTAAACTTGTGGTATTTTATTGATTCAAGAAGAAAATATATACTAATAGAAGAAAGTTTCCCAATTAGAGTGGCTATGGTGGAGAGATTTGCATTCTTTGTTACCTGAAGATTGAGAAGGAAGTATGTAGATTAAATCTGTTTGTGTGTGATTATGTATTTGAGATTGGGTGGAAGGAGTGGAACAGGGCAGATAATGACAATTGTCTGTGTAGCTGAGCATAACATGAATGGGGGAACAAAACTGGGGATACAGGCAGAGGCCGCATTCAAATCAACATTTTTCTTTCCTTGTAGTTTTCCTTGTAGGTTACTTGTAGTTTCCCATTTAAGGCAGACTGTCTTTCTAATTACTGCATCATTAGCGGGGAGAACCAATGCATATATGTAACAATGTGATTCTAAACCTGACTAAAACAATTTAAATATAATTGGAGGATGTGAAAATTTTTGTTGAACACCTCAACTCTACTTCAAATTCAAAGCTCAGGAATGAGAAACCCACAGATGTTTCCTAATGTATAGGCTGATATATCAACATTTTTTTCTCTTTCTAAGGAAGCTTTTCTCCAGTAAATAATTTTTTTGGTATACAAAAGGATTTTCTTGAGTGTATTTAATAATCTCATTAGGAGTAAATATATTTTCTATACTAAATCCTCAATTACAATTGATAATATAAATATATGATATTTATGAATTTTATATAGGGAGGATATAGAATTTAAATATACATGAGAAATCTCCTATATCTTTTTTCACTTCTGACATTAAATATTATTTAGAAAATAAAATTCCATCCTGAGAAAATATTATTGTAATTCAGGGGGACATGTAAACTTGTTTGGTTTTGATTTCTATCTGGGGACTTGGTAATGGCTTTATCTGACTGCAAAGTAGAATTCTCAAATCATTTATTTAGCGAGAAAAAATGTCATACAAATTATTGTTTGTCATAAATGATATATTATGTTGAAAAAATACTTGTTTCTTAAACCTGTAATTTGAAGAAATCAATTACTTTCAGGTAATGAACAGTTCAAGGAAACAACTTCTAAATATTTCCGCTATATGTTGCCAGTATTAATTTTTCTATAAAAAATATGAGAAAAACAAGGCTTTTCTGTTTATAACAATTGTGAGACTGTTTTAGTAGTGTTTGAGATAGGATAATATGAAAACTCGAGTAGGTGACGTTATTCTTTTCTTGCTCAAAAAAAAATCTTCACACAATTAAAATTTATTCCAGATCCAAAAATGTGATAAATTGCCTGAAACAACATGCTTCCCTATTATTAGTATTTGAAAATCTTCCTATAAAATCCATACTCTTTTTTTTTCTGTTTTTAAAGCTTGTATTATTAACCTTTGTATGATCTGTGCTTGAAAGCTTATTAGCCACAATCCACATTGACTGTAATTCATTTTTGAAAACATTCAATGATTCAGCCCATTTTTCTTTTGTAATACAAATTAGAAACAGATTATTGGCAATTTCCAGTTATTGCACTTTGTCAAATCCCTCATTGACTATAATTTGTTAAATTTTCACTTTAAATGCAGGCAGATAAAGTATGTCTGGAGAAAAGTAGACCAATGTCTATTTTTCAGAAAGATTATGGACAGAATATGTTTTATAGATATGCAGTGCCTTTATATCGCAAATTCTTGTATAGAAAATGCCACTTTAGGTGATTTATTAAATACCAATTTTAAAAAATACTAAATCTGTAATGAATAATTTATACTTTCACAATATTTTTTAATATTAGCAATAATGTATTCAGTCTATTTCAATTCATTTATTTTGAAGAGATATAAATATTCCAGATCTTCCTCAAGTAGTTCTTATCATTACTATGTATAATGCATGATAATATTTTTACTGTATCCTTACCAATCTCATGTTGTTAAATGCTAATTAAATTAACACATGATGAGTGCCTATAGCAGTTATATGTAGTGCCAAGAATATAATGGGGCCTTTATAAATAAATACGGAATTGAATTGAGTTGAATTGAATTGAATCATATGTGTTATAACGTTCTACCATCCATTTTCTGGAGTAAAAATATTAATAATATTTTGGTTGCCCAAATATGAATTCACTCATTCATTCATTCTTCTATTAGCTCAAGATATATTTATTGAATATCTATTAGCTATAGAGAAATTAGATAGAAATTTGGAAAATCTTTAAAATATATAAGATAATAAATACCCTTACCCAAAAGGAACTAATAACTTCAAAAGAGGAAAAAAAGACATAAAGCATGAAAAGAAAAATGGAAACAAAAGAAAGTATACTTTAAATATTCATTTTCGATGAACAAATGAGCCAATAAGGATTAGGCTAAAGTAATTTTAATTCAAGAGAAAAACATCAGTTAAATCTGTTTCATAAAAATAGTAACAGTTGACAAAAGGTGGATGCTGGTTTTTCAACATTTAACAAATATTTATCAATCACCTAAAGCAAGCTTGTATTCTCCAGTCTATTTTACCAATTTGCTTGATTAATTCTACTTAAACAACCAAACATTGTTTAAAAATTATATTTACTCTACTGTTAACCAAGACACTTCTCGCTCTCTCTCGCTCTATCTTTTTTTGTTTTCCTTTTAAGTAAATGCTCTTGGTTTGGGTTAATTTAGCTTCCTAATTATTGGAGAGACTGGCTAATGTTTCCACAATCTATGAGTGGCATTAGTCTAATGTTTAAAACTTCTCTATATTTAACTTTAAATAATCTACAAAAGTTAGTATTAGTGTTAGAAAACAAAATAAAATCTTACATTGTTTTATTATTTTACATGGTTTATTTTCCACCTCTGGACTTAAATTCTCAGTAATTTTTTTTTTTTTTTAATGAAGCTAGCTGCCTTCCAGATTATAAAATAGTACTGTGATTTCATTAGTGTAAGAGCATAAAAAATTCCTGGGTCATCAACACATTCAGTGAATAATATAATTGGCTAATTTCTAAAGAGTCATTGGCTCCATGGATGAGTTAATCTCAAATCTCAAAGTCTCTGTGGAAGTTCCCAGGCATATTACATAATCTAATCGGTCTCTTGCTACTTTACGTACATTTCCTTTCGTATCTTCCTTCCTAATTTTGAGATATTTTCCCTTTGAAAATATTTAAAGCATCATGAAGACAGATGCTTCCTCTATTCCTTCTGTCTCTTTCGTCTTATAATTGCTTTGAAATTGCACATACCTAGGCCAATTTATGAACCTTAGCTATTCACTCAGGATCCCAGCATGGAATAAATTCTAGAATAGGAGAAATTGATAGAAACCATAATAATAATGGTTCAAGAGACCCAGATCTAGCCACAAGTCTAGGAGAAAAGCACTCCAAAATATGAAAAAGTATGTCTTAGCCTAGAGGAGAGAAATGTAAGGGTCAAGGACATAAAGGAAAAGTGAGAAAACTGTTGGGAACAATATTTATTGACTCCCAAATAATGTTGAGACTTTCCAATAAAAGCTACCTCTAACATTTTTCTTTCATTCCATCAGTGTATCATGATAGTAAGATTTTAACTTTATTAACAAATTCCTCAAAAAGAGTTTATTACATTACAATATAATAATTTTAAAATGTGTCAATAGTGCTAAGTGCTAATCTCATTTTCTATGAGTCATCAAGCAATAAAATTTATTTAAAAATCCAATGTTGGATTGAACCACTTCTGCTTGCAGGTTAGAACTATTCATTTTTAATAGGAAAGTTTGCCTATATCAGACAATGTGAAAGGATATAAAGTGCTTTAAGCCTTTTAATAAGAAAGATGTTACAAATTTATTTTGTTCATGGCCAGTTTTCAAAATGTCTTTGTTTTCAATTGAGTCCATTTATGCCTCAAATTTTAACGCTGCTTTCAAATACTCAATCAAAATTATCAAATAAATACAAAAATAAGAGAAAATATGTTATATGTATGCACAGGAAAAGAAAATTCAAGTTTATTTTTGAAAAATATTCTATGAATTGAACTCATGGGATTGGAATGAAGGAAAAGCAAAAGCAAACAAGTGTTGATTTACCTGGGATTTGCTGCAGCCTAAGGAGGCCCATAGGGGCCATAAGAAAAGATTTGAGTACATGGAAAATTGAAAATATATTTGTGAGGAAGGAGAGAGAGAGAGAGAGAGAGAGAGAGACACAGACACACACACACACACACATACAGAGAGAGAGAGAGAGAGAGAGAGAGAGAGAGATTGAGATTTCTTTAATTATGGAACACTTTAAAAGTGCTGAAATAGAAACATACCTAAATACGTATGTACTAACAACCTAGTGACAATATTTTTAAGATGCAACTTGCATCTAAACAATACATTTATAAATACATAAAACGATATCATCTATTACACTATCCAGCAGGACTCTACTTTTCATGCCATATAGAGATCAAAGTAACTGAGGCACAGTATCCAGCCATGTTATTTAGTGAAGCTAAAATTCTTAAATGCCAAAACCTACATATCACTTTCTCAAATTTAGGCAATTCAGAGTTAATAAAAACATTATAGAAAAATCCAATTAACATATAAACATTTGGTATACATTCTCTGTCATCAAGAAGTCTACGGTCTAATTAGGAAGCATTCGAGATGCTTCTCAGCGCAATTACTTCTCAGCGCAAAGGGGAATCTCTTCACACATTACCTTATAATGTGTTTCTCTTGGATAACTTAGCTCTCTCCTCCCCTTCATTGATAACCATAGTCTCTGCAGTTATGATAATAATTTAGCCTTTGTTTCTCTTTACATTTCCAGCTAAATATGTAAATTACTAAACAATACCGTTTAATTTCACCTCTTTTTCTCTTACAGAAATGAAATTATTCTATAATGATCATTCTGAAAATATTCTGTAATTCTAATCTATTCTTTGCTCATTTGCTTCTTTTTCACAATATTATGTAATGAGATTTATCTGTGTAGTTGTATATGTGGCTCAATCTTTTTCAATGCTGTGCTGCATTCTATTGTGAGAACATGCCACAATTTTTTCTATTTTCATATAGTTGGACTATTTCCATTCAAGGCTATTGCAAACTTTGTTCTAATGAATATTATTAAATGTATATGTGCATATTTGAGAAAAATTTTTCTTGTTAGAGGCAAGTGCACACACACATACACACACACAGAGAGACAAATCAGGGTCTTTTGGAAGTTGCAAGGAGTCCATGCCATTTCCATTTTTGAGGGCCCCAACATACTAACAATAAAGAAATACCCAAAGAAAACATCCAAAATTAGGACATTTCTCCATTGAGAGATGAGGTCTAGGTTCCTTCCCCTTACACCTTGGTGCAGTGTGTAACTATTTAGAAAAACAGAATGTGTTGAAAACAAGAGAAGTTGATATAAATTCCACCTGTCTTGCTTTCAGGACACATGCTCTGGAAGCCCCAAGCTTCTGTCTACTCTAAACCTCCAATGCTGACTAGACAACATGGAGAATCTACCTAGAGATAGAGATTCCTGAAGAGCCTCAGATGTTTCAGCCCTGAGCTGTTCATGCCTTCCCATCGTAATTACCAAACTTGAAAGTAGAAGGCTTTGCGATAACTCCAACTCCAAACTATAACCCAAATTATAATGCAAATCTCATGATCAATGCTGAGCTGGAGTGGCCCAGTTGAGCCAGTTCAATTCTCGACCTACAGATATTATAAAAGATACTACATAATTACTGTTCTTTTAAGTCACCAAATTCCAGGATGATGTTAAACAAAAATAGATAACTGACAGAGAAATGTGTTATTAGTTTGAAATTATCTCACTTTCAATTTTAATAATTACTTCAGATAAAATACCATATATTTAATCAAGGTTTAAAATTGATATTTTCATTCTTCTTTTATAAAAGTCTTGGAGAAATTTGATTCAATTTATCTATTTCTTGGCCCACACTCAAACACATATGAACCCCTATATATTTATAATTTTAAGTACACAAAAATCACGATAAAATTTTAAATACCATTGTTTGTTCATATTTATTCATACACTAGCTGTTTTCTGGTGTGGGGGAAGGGAAATCTTAGCCATTATAACTTCTATTATTTCCTGTGCTATAGTCTCTGTCTTTTCCTTTTTCTCTCTCTGTAGTCTCCTGAATCTACAAAATATATTGGCTAAAACATGTCTCTCTTTCTTCCTTATCTCTTAACTTCTCTTTTATGTATTTTATCTTTTTTCATTTCTCTTTGTTGAATTCAGTATAATTTCTTCTAATCTCTGTTGGTTGATTAATTTCCTCTCCAACTATGTCCAAATCACTGATAAAATTTTTACCACTTCTTTATTTTATAATTTTGTAAGTTCTATTTGATTCTATTTGATTTCATATATGCTATGTCACTGTTATGAAAATTCTGATACCTATAGGCATTTTTATTTTTTAAGAAAATTTCTTTAAATTTAGTGACCATAGTTTCTAATAGTCTGTATCAGATAGTTTTAATATTTGAAATATTTGAGGGCGAGTTTGACATCTGCTTTATCGTTGTTTGTATTTTTGTTTTCTCACTTGTGGTGTCTTTTTTCCCTTGTGCCTAGTTAACTTATTTTCTATTCTGCTCATTGTCATGTCTTACTGCTTGTAGGAATTCCCCAAATCCTAGTTTGAAGGTGTGAAGTTGTCTTCCTAAAGAAAGAATTTGCATTTGTTCCTGCCACACGCCTGGAGTACTACAAATGCAAATCAGATTTACAAATATCTAAGATTTTGTGATTTTTGTCATTATGGATGACATAATATTTTTATTTCCATTTTAATTGGTTGATGGTCCAATAATAAAAGGTACATATCAATACATCTGTATCTCTGTATCTATTTTTGAATTCTCTAAATTCAGCCACCTTGTATATTTATTCTATTTTTTGTGCATATTTGATATAGTTGAGTTTCTTGGCCTTTGTCTCTATCTTATCATGTTCACTTTTCTTTTTTAAAATGTATATATTTTTTAAAAGTTATGTCATTATGTTAATCAACACCTTCAAAAATGTTGAGAAATAATGTTTCAGTGTACATGCCACTATTGAATTTAAATAATTCCTTTATATCAGAATTAAATTTGATTATTTGTGGTTGGTTTTTTGAATATATATTCTATTACTATTTGGCTAATGTTTCTTCAATTACAAGCAGCTGTTATTTTTTATCAAATACATTTTCAACATTCATTGATCTAATTTTTTCCATGGTGTGGTATTATAAAAAAATTATGTTCAAAGATTTCTTGATGTTGAATTATCCTCATACTGATAGAATTAATTAGATTTGGTCTTTATATTCCCTCCCCCTTAATATTTCTGGTGCTGAGTTACTAATCTCTTCTGCAGAATGTTTTTATCTACTTAATATAAATTTAGTTATTGCTTTTTTTTCTGTTTTTTCGTAACATTTGATTTATGCTTATATCACGAAAGTCAATTTTTCTATCTCAATGTCTCTGTTTTACCTTCTCTTTCACTTCATTCTATAAAAAATATTCATTACCTCTTTCTCCAGAAATGTATATCATATTTTACCAATCATAGCAAATGTCAACCATTTCCTATTATCCATTTAAACACTTTTCTTCTACCATTATAGTTTATAAGTTTTATTGAAATATTGAAGTTTTGATTCTTTCATTAATTATTTCCTGAAGGTTACATTTATTTTTGTTCGTAAATATGCTTATACTCATTCTTAAGTGCGTTTGATAATAAATGGAATAAAATTCATTGATCACATGAAGTGTGTCTGACACTGCTGAGATTTGTGGATACAGTGATTAGAAAAAAAAAATCTTTTTTCCTAGTAAAATATTAGTAAAGCAAATGTTAGAATCATATACATACAAGATTCTATATTAGAACAATATAAAATGTCAGAACCATATAAGAGGCATTTAGTTGTAAAAAATTTTTAATGTGTCTCTCACTTTAATATTGTTTTACGAATTAACATAATGTCTTACTGTACATAATATTAATAGTTCAGCCTAAATTATTGAAATGTCTAATATAGAATTTTCCCCAAATTTTATTATATAGTGATTTACATACATTTTACTAATATAAATTATCAGAAATCAATAGTTGTATTTATATATAATATAATATATAAATAGCCTTATTTAGTTAATAGTATCAAAAACTGACTTTTTATTATGTAACAGATGCTATATTTGGCTGTGGATAATAAAGGTAAAAAATACTATGTAATCATGCTCAGTTTACAGTATTGTGAGAGAGAAGCAAATGGAAACAAATTTGTTTACTTGCAGTGATAAATTTCATGGGGCCCAAACTCCACCTGGTAAGTACTAATTTTGGCATATGAGCATTTCTTCTAAAATAACGTGGTAAATGCCTCGAGCCTGATTAATGCATAGATTGTTGTTAGTAATTTTTTTTTTTTTTTGAGACGGAGTCTCACTTTTTTTGCCCGGGCTAGAGTGAGTGCCGTGGCGTCAGCCTAGCTCACAGCAACCTCAAACTCCCGGGCTCAAGTGATCCTACAGCCCCAGCCTCCCAAGTAGCTGGGACTACAGGCATGCGCCACCATGCCCGGCTAATTTTTTGTATATATTTTTTTTTAGTTGTCTAATTAATTTCTTTCTATTTTTAGTTGAGACGAGGTCTCGCTCTTGCTCAGGCTGGTCTCGAACTCCTGGGCTCAAACAATCTGCCCGCCTCGGCCTCCCAGAGTGCTAGGATTACAGGCGTGAGCCACTGCGCCCGGCCTGTTAGTAATTTTTAATAACAAATGAGTTTCAAGATATATTTTTTTAATTATAAATGTGTTGAATTAATTGCATTATAGAGTGTCTTTGGGGACATGTGTTTAGGTTTTTGTCCACTTTTGTGAGCTTCTTAGTTACGATATACTTGAGAAAAAAATTTAGGTGGATTTCTCTTCATGGTTGTGATGGTTGATTTTGGTTGTTAACTTGATTCAATTAAGGGATAGTCAGATGGCTGGTAAAACAATAATTATTCTCAATGCCTCAGTAGGCACTGAGCCTGTCCCTCTTCTGCTAAAAGGGAAAGCCAGGTGGTTTTGCTTTTGATAAAAATGATTGTGTTGCTTGTGTGTCTGTGACTGTGATGGTATTTCCAGAGGAGATTGGCATGTGATTCAGTGGACTGAATGGGGAAAAATCACCTTCAACGTGGGCAGGCACTATCCAAGCATCTGGAAACAGGATGAGATAATAAAAAAGTTGGAGAAAGGGCTAATATTCTCTCTCTTCCGGAACCAGGACATTGATTCCTGCCCTTGGACGCAAAGGCCCTGGTTCCCTGCCCTCTGGACTTTGGGACTCACATCAGCGGCCCCCAGCCCTTGAGTTCTTGGGGCTTCAGTTTCAGATTGAGAGTTACATCAGTTTCTTTGGTTCTGAGGCCTTCAGACTTGGACTGAGCCACGCTAACAGATTTCCTGGTTCTCCGTCTTGTAAATGGCCTATTGTGTGGGCCTTCGCATCCATAACCAAGTGAGCCAATTCCTCTGATAAATTCCATATCCTATCTCTCTATATTCTATTGGTTTTCTCTGGAGAACCCTGAGTAAAACAATGGTCAAGTGTGCTTCATTGTTCACGTGTTAGATACTTGGTTAAAAAAAGAATTAATGCTAAATGAAGCAGTAACTACATATAATTAGAATAACAAAACTGGCAAATAAGAGACTAGTGCTGAGAAGATTCAGGAAAATATTGTTGCTATTGCTCAGGAGAGCTGAGAGGAGGATTATAACTCTTAGAGATGAGTGTATCACTGCTTCATCCCCCAAATGTCAATGCAGAGGCTGACACTATGTCCCAGATGAGGAACTCACTTAGCTACTCTGACTCTTTTGACCCAAATGACACAGATTTCTTAATTAGAGGTAGAATGGTGAAATTAATATACTCCTTTCGTGTGTGATTATATGTTCACGTGTGTGTGTATATATTAATACATATATTTTTTAAACTATGTTTTACATACTTTTTACAGAAGTTGCCCTCTCCCTCAAACATTTTTTGAAAAGAAAAACTTTAAGGGAATTTCTTGAATATTGTAAACCAGAATGGAACATTGAGAGGAATAGATTATGTCAAGGTAAAATGAATAAAAAGGTAACCATTAGAGGCAATGAACCAGAGGGAAAAGAAGACTGAAATTAATTTTATGTTTGGAATGTGTTCAAAATGGCCATGTTTAAAAATTTTAATGTAATATTATAAAATACTCTCATATATCTCTAAGAATCCGGAGAAATCTAAAACATCATGATCTCATTTAAAATAACTGCTGCTCTCAATTTTCCCCTTGTGGTCCACAATCTAAATTTTGGTTTTGCAAGCATAATTTTTTCAACCAGATAGACATTGCCTCAGATCTCCTAATTTTATATTAGCTGCTAGGCAATTAATTCTTTAATACATATTCCTTCTCTCAGTGAGATTGTTCTTTATCCTCATCAGACACAGTCAGCACATATTCATGTGACGTAAAGTGTAATAAATATATTTTGCTTTATTACTGCCAGGATGATACACATATTTTTCAGTGGAATAATGTTAGAGAAAATTAAGTCTCTTGTAATAGTGATCATTGTATAGTTGAAAGCTTGGCCATGAAATATCAAGTACTATTGACCTATATATGTTCTGAATCATAATGTCCCTGGGTTTTTAGTAATTAACTGTATGCTAATTAGAACAATAATAACAACATTTTTTAACATTTAATCAAACACTTTTTTAAAGTAATATTTCCAAGGCTGGTAAGGAAACATCAAACAGTGACATTGTCATATTGTTAACTTTAGGATTAAGCAGTGAAAAGCTTGAGAAAACAATATGACAATACGCTTCCAGAAAATAATATTTTTATTTATTTTTAGTAATTTGTTATGAGCCTATAGTGAAAAAAAAGTTCATATATGTTTACCTGAATTTTGAGGATAATATATATTATAGTCTCACAAGATATGAGTTTCTAAAATTGTTATAATGCATTCACTTAATTTTAAATATAATCTGTAGGTATAATGATATGGTAAATGAGAAAGGAGGAGAAATTTTCTATAAATATGCATTGACATTTGGACTCTGACTAGAAGGATGTCTGTATCCCTGCCCCAATTTCTCCTTTATATAACACCGGTCATATTGGATTAGGCCCCACCCTAATGGCATAATTTTAACATAACTAATTATATTCACAATGACCCTATTTCCAAATAAGGTCACATTTTGAGATACTGGACTTTAGGACTTCAACATATGAATTTTGGAGGTGTTATGGTTTGGTGTGTTCCCCAAAAAGCGTATGTTGGAAACCTAATCCCCAATACAACAGTGTTGGGAGGTCAGGTCTAATGAAAGGTGATTAGGCCATGAATATATAGTAAATGGATTAATGTCATTATTGCAGTAGGGCATTCATTATAAAAAGAAAAGTTTGGCCCCTTTTATTGTCTCCCTCTCCTGTCTTTACCCTTCTACCTTCCAACATGGGATGATGTAGCAAGAAGGCCCACATGCTGGCATATTGATCTTGGATGTCCCCGTCTCCAGAATTGTCAAAATAAATTTCTGTTCATTATTAATTACCAAGGCTCAGGTATCTTGTTATGGTAGCACAAAAATGAACTAAGACAAGGTGACACTCCTCAACACACAACACTATACCATCTTGCCTTCAAATATTTATGTCCTTCTCATATGCAAAATCTATTCAGCTTATGTCAATATCCTCAAAAGTCTTACCTCATTATAGGTCAACTCTAAATCTAAAATCTCATGTAAATCTCATTTAAGTCAGTAGTAGGTGAGTCTCAAGTATGATTTGTCCTTAGGCTCAATTCCTTTCCATCTCAGAATCTATGAAACTAGACATGTTATTTGCATTGAAAATACAATAGAGTGATGGTCATTGGATAGCTATTTCAATTCCAAAAGGAATAAATTGGAAGGGAGAAAGTTGTCATGGGCCCCAAGCAAATCTAAAACCTAGGAGGGAAAATTCTATTAGATGTTAAGACTTTTGGATAATTCTCTTTGGCCTGATACTCTCATTCTCTAGGCTGAACATCTTCTGGGCCCACTAGGGCTACTTAGCCCTGGGCAGTAGCTTGGGCTGCAAGAATTTAGGAAGATGGAGATATGTCCCTATCACATGGATTTGTATCCTCTGGGCCTTCACATACATTGGCAAATAATTCCCACCCCAGTCTCTAAACCACCTTTGAGATGATCCTTTTTTTTTTTTTCTCAGAGCATAAAACATGTTTGTGACCAAATAACCTTTTATGGTGTTATTCCTGCCTATATAATCTCAGAAGTATGATAGCCTTCCTTCATTTCATTCCATCTATGTCTTCTTCGGTCTAAACTGGCAGTATTTCTGCTGAGATGGTTTATTAGAACCATGGTCACACAACAACTCTCCTCAGCAAAATGATGTCCAGCCATATCTTTGGAATTCTCCCCAAACCATACTCTTACTTTTTAGAATATAACTAGGCTGAGAATTTCTAAATCTTCAAGTTCTTGTTTCTTTTTGCTTAATAATTCTTGCTTTAATGTATCTCTGTGCTCAGAAATTTTACTATAAGCAGCAAGGATAAACCAGACAACAACTTTTATACTTTGATTAGAACCCCTCCAGTTAAATATCCAAGTTCATCAACTACGAGTTGTACTTTCAGTACTTTCAGTACTTTCAATACAATTCAGCTGAGTTGTCTGACATTTTACAAAATGATCAACTTTTGTCAAGATTCCAATAACATATACCTCATTTGAGTTCCTCTGGCCAGCTTACACAGTGACCCAAAAAGCTGCCAGTGTTGAGTGAGATGTAGCATGAGAGAAGGCCGTAGGTCCACGCTTCTATGAAATCTGCTCTGCCAATTGGGTCATATGACCCAGCAGATCCAATGGTTCAAAAGTTCCAGTGGTAGACAGAGATGCTGTTTTTGAGTTTTTGGCAGACGCTCATAGGTGAATCACAATATAGAACCTTAAGATGTTGGAGAAAATCTCTTCCATCTTCTGCAGATAACTACTCTCTTTTCAGAAACAGCATTTGTCTTTCTATTATGATTTAGTAGAGACTGAACACTTAACTATGAGGTCACCAGGTTATAATGTGACCTAAGCTGGCCATTTGAACTTGATGTTGTCTGACCTACCAAGCTATAAAGTTGGGTGTACACCATAGCACTCTCTCATTGAATGGAAATGGTAAATACAAGATAAGGTTTGAGCAGGCCCTAAAGGCATAAACAGGTTGCATGAAAAAGTAGTTCTCATGGCTATAGTTCCCCCACCCACTACACTGCCTTCTCTCTCCTACCCTGTACCTGTGGCCTTGAGGGGAGCTCCCTTCTACCCGTTGCAAGTGAAAGATAAACTCAGGCCTGTTTTATAGATGGTTCTGTGCAAAATGCAGATGCTATAAGAAAGTGGACAGATGTAGAACTATAGTCCCTTTCTAGACATCCCTAAAGAACAGTGGTAAATATATCTGGTTGTTCATTTTGCTTGGAAGGATAAATAACCAGATGTATAATCATATACCAATTCAAGGTCTGTGGCCAATGGCTTAGCAGAACAGTCAGAAATTTGGAAGGGACACGATTGAGAAATAGATAACAGGAAGGTCTTGGGAAGAAGTATGTGTCTAGATATATGCAAATGAGTAAAAAGTAAGATTATTCTGTCCCATGTGGGCACTCACTAAAGGGTAACATCAGTAGAGGAGTATTTTAATAATCAGGTGAATAGGATTATTATATTCTGTAAATACCATTCAATCTCCTTCCCCGGCCGCCTCTGTCATTAACCAATGGGTTATGAACAAAGTTTTCATGGTGGCAGGGAAAGAGGTTATGCATGAGCTCAACAACATGTTCTCACCAAGTGATATACGCCATAACACGCCAGCAGCAAAATCCAACACTTAGACCCTAATATGACACCATTTTCCAAAATGATCAGTCAGCTAACTGGTGGCAGGTTGATCACATCAGACCACTTTCATCATGGAGGGTATAGTATTTTATTCTTATTAGAATAAGCACTTACTCTGGATATAGATTTGCCTGCCCCATTTGCAATGTTTCTGCAAAAGATGTTATCCCTGGACGTACAGAATTCCTTATTCACCTCCATTGTATTCCACACAGCATTGTTTATGGTCAAGAAACTCACTTCATAGAAAAAGGAATGTGGTAATGGGCCTATGCTCATGAAATTCAATGGTATTACCATATTTCCTATTATCCCGAAATAGCAGAGTTGATAGAAGAGTGAAATGGCTTTTTGAAGACAAAATTAAGGCAACAGCTAGGTGACAATACCTGTCAGGGCTGGAACAAAGTTATCTACAAGTAGATATATACTTTAAATAAGCATCCATTATGTACTGCTGTTTCTCCCATAACCACAATTTGTGGTCCAGCAATCAAGGGGTGGAAATGGGAGTAGTAACACTATTACCTTTAGTGATCATTTAGCAAAACTTTTGCTTTCTTTCACTACAAGCTTATCCTCTGTGGTATAGAGGCCTTAGTTCTAGAAGAAAGAATTCTTTCACCAGAAGACACAAAAACAATTCCATTGAATTGAAAGCTAAAACTACTACCAGCCACTTTGGGCTCCACGTGTCTCTGAATCAAAAGGCAAAAAAAGGAGTTGCTTTACTGGCTGTAGTGATCAATCTTGATTACCAAGGGGAAATTGGACTTCTGCTTCACAATGCAGATAAGGAAGATTATGTCTGAAATAGAGGAGATCCTTTATGTCATCTCTGGGTACTATCAAACCCAGTTATTAAAGTTAATCCCTATTCAATAAATGGTGATGGAAAAATTTACAGCTACATGTACAAGACTGAAACAGGATCTGCACATCCCACCACTCAAAAAATCAACTCACAATGAAAAACAGACTTTAACCTAAGACATGAAACCATAATTCTAGATGAAAATTTTGGAAAAACTCTTATAGACCTTGGCATAGGCAAATAATTTATGAAGAAGACCCCAAAGAAGATGCCAAAAGCAATCACAGCAACAACAAAAATAAATAAATGGGACCTGACCAAAATTAAAAGTTCCTGCACAGCCAAGGAAACAATCATTGCAGCAAATAGACAACCTACACAATGCAAGAAAATATTTACATGCTATACATTCAATATAGGGCTGACAACTAGACTCTATAAAGAACTCAAGCAAGCACCAAGATCAAAAAACCCCGTTAAAAAGTGGGCAAAAATCACAAACAGAAACTTTACAAAAGAAAATCGATTAAAAGCCAAGAAATGTGAAAAAATGTTCAACATCTATAATCATCAGGGTTATGCAAATCAAAACCACAATGAGGTATCATTTAACTACAATGAGAATGGCTTTTATCAAAAAGTCCCGAAACAACAAATGCTAGTGTGGCTGCAGAGAGATGGGAACACTCATACATTGTTGGTGTGACTGCAAACTAGTATAACCTCTATGGAAATTAGTATGGAGATACCTGAAAGAACTAAAAGTAGAACTACCATTGGATCCAGAAATCCCACTACCAAGTATTTACCCAAAGGAAAAAAAAGACATTCTATAAAAAAATACACCAGCAATGGAATGTTAATAGTAGCACAATTCACAATAGCAAAGATGTGGAAACAACCCAAGTGCCCATGAATATATGAGTGGATTAATAAAATGTGGTAAATGTGTACTATGGAGTACTACTCAGCCATAAAAAATGGTGAACTAATACCTCTTGTATTAACCTGGATGGAACTGGAGACCATTTTTCTAAGGGAAGTATCACAAGAAAGGGAAAACAAACACCACGTGTACTCACCACTAAATTAGAACTAATCTATCAATACATAGGTGCACATATGGAGATAACATTCATTGGAAACCAAGTAGGTGGGAGGGGGGAGAAGGGGATGGGTAAGTTCACATCTAACAGGTATAATGGACAGTATCTGGGGGATGTGCACATTTAAATTTTGACTCAGATGATACAAACGCAATCTGTATAACCAAAATGTATGTAACCCCATAATGCTCTGAAATAAAGAATAATAACAATAATAATTACAAACTTCACATGGAACCAAAAAAATCTCTGAATGGCCAAAGCAATCCTATGCAAAAAGAACAAATCTAGAGGCATCACATTACCTGACTTCAAAATATACTACAAGTCCATAGAAACTAAAACAGCATGGTGCTGGTATAAGTGTAGACACATAGACTCGTGGAACAGAATAGAGAACCCAGAAATAAATCCATATAGCTATGACCAACTGATTTTTAACAAAGCAGACAAAAACATACACTGAAGAAAGGATTCCCTATTTGATAAATGGTGAGAGGAACACTGGTTTGTCACATGTAGAAGAATGAAACTGGATTCACCATATTCAAAAATTAACTCAAGATGGATTAAATACCTAAATGTCAGACCTGAATACATAAAAATTCTAGAAGAAAATGTAGAAAAAAACTCTTCTAGACATTGGCCTAGGCAAGGAATTTATGAATAAAATTCCCAAAGTAAATATAGCAATGACAAAAATAAATAAAAGACTTAATTAAACTAAAAAGTTTCTGCACATAAAGAAAACAACCAACAGAGTAAATAAACAGCCTATGAAATTGGAGAACATATTCCCAAACTATACTTCTGACAAAGCGCTAATATCCAGAATCTACAAAGAATTCAAATAAATCAGCAAGAAAGAAACAAATAACCCCATCAAAAAGAGGGCAAAAGACATGAGCAGGCAATTCTGAAAAGAAGATACACAAATGGCCAGCAAATATATCCAATGATCAACATTACTAATTATCAGGGAAATACAAATTAAAACCACAGTGAAATACCACCTTATCCCTGTCAAATTCACCATTATTAAAAATTAAGAAGCAATAGACACTGGTGTGGATGCAGTAAAAAGGGAATTCTCATACACTGTCGGTAGGAAAATAAACTTGTACTATTGCTATGGAAAGCAGTATGGAGATTCACCAAAGAACTAAAATTAGACCAACCATTCAATCCAGCAATTCCATACTGGGTATCTACCCAAAGGTAAAGAAGTCATTTTATCAAAAAGACTCTTGTACTCAAATGTTTACTGCAGCACAATTTACAATTGCGAAGATGTGGAATCAACCTAAGTGCCCATCCGCTGAGGAGTGGATAAAGAAAATGTGGTGTATGTTTATACATTCACACACACACACACACACATACACACACACAACACGGAGCACTACTCAGCCATAAAAAGGAAAGCAATAATGTCTTTTGCAGAAACTTGGATGGAACTAGAGTACATTGTTCCAAGTGAAGCGTCTCACAAATGGAAAATAGATGCCACATATTCTCACTTACAAGTGGGAGCTAAACAAAGGATATACGTGGTTATAAAGAGCTGTAATGGGCATTAAAATTAAGAAGGTGGAAGATAGAAGAGCATGAGGCATAAAAATCTACCTATTGAATACAATGTACACTATTCTGCTGATAAGTACACTGAAAGCCCTGACTTCAGCATGATACAATCATCCACATTAAAAAATGAATAAACTTGTACCCTCAAATTTTTGAAATAAAAAAATGAAAAGGTAGATGTGTGTGTGTATATACTGAGCCTATACAATGCATACAAAGAGACAACATGGAATATTGGACAACATGGAATAGGGGACTCATTGCCAAAAGATTTGCATTTTTTCTCAGTATCTGTCACCAATTGGCACCAGAACTTTGGGTAAATATTTTAATTTGCTAGAGCCTTTATTGTTTCATCATAAAATAGATTAAATATAACAGATGTCAATAAAATTGTTATTAGTTTGTATGGAATGTGAAATATAAGTAGTAAAATGCTGAATTAATCACATTACCTATAAATCAGAGTTTTGTTCTTCTTCTAGATGTATGAAGACTTGTCATCTCCTTAAAACTGAGAGACTTAGTTTAAGTCTTACTCTGGCTACTTAAGAAATGTCAATAGGGATAAAATTAAAAACACTTAAAGTGTTTCTAATAGTGTACATCATAGGATCTAGAAAAATGGAAGAGGCATATCTTTTATTGATTTGCTGACCAATTACTCAGCATAGAATTCTAGGCTGCCAGGAGGATTGGGCTATTCAAATTTGGGAAGTAAACTTTTGAGAGATAATAGGCTAATAACTTGGGGTTTGATAAGCTTACTAGAAAAACGGATACAGCAATCCTCAAAGCTACTAGCAATTTTGGTTGATTTTTCTGGTTGAAAGGCTCTTGCTGATGACCACAAATCAATTACAGTTAACTTATTTTTCCCCACTGTTCAAAGATTAGGCTGGAACAGCAAGGGGCTTGTTTTTATGAACAGAGGGTATCACGAACAACTGAGAAAGTTACTCTCTCGGTAGGGAGCATTGACAAATTGAAATAGTACAGGAAAAAAAAACTTGGGGAAAATTCTGGATAGTGTATTTCCACAAATAGCCAATCACTTGTCTGAAAGTACTTATATATGAAATCTCAGTAAAGAAATCACTCTCAAACTTCCTCTTTTCAGAATCCATACACTTGAATATATTACGTGTAATAAAGCCAGATGATTTAAACTTCCACCACTGAAAAAATTAGCTCATTTGCCAATATAGTACTAAAATTATACAGTCATGTTACATTTAGAATTTAAAAAGTAACACACAGGGTATTGGATAATATATTATTAGCAAAATGTCATAAAGTAAAATATTTGAAATTCAATTTACTTATTTTTATATTATTATGTGGTTCCAAAATGAAATATTCAGAATTCTGTAGAGATCTTAATTGAGACTGAATACATATATGTATTAGAATTTGGATGCAGATTTGGGATTTAAAGTAGAAGGTTTAGGTTTAAATAAACACTATGTCTCTCACTAAAAGTTTGGCTTTGAGATGGTTATTTTACATTTCCTAATCTCGGCTGTTTATAAAATAAAGATGCTGACAATTATTGTCCAATAGGATTATAACGCTCCAATGAAGTAGTGGTAATGTAAGGCCACTGTTGACTAGAAACTGTATCATAAATATTAATTTTAAAGAATTTCATTTGTTATGTTAACATTTATGTAGGGGGTATATATATGATTCCCTTTAAGGTTTTTCTGGTTATGATTTATTATAATTGGGATTTATGGGTCTTTTTCTCCTGTAGTGTGTATTTTTCTGATCATTTCATCGGTCATGACACCTTATCAGAATAATCAGTGCTTATAAAAAGAGAGTCATGATCTTTTAACCATTTATATAACTTTGATGACACTAGTTAGTAATTTTTATAAGTTTTGAAAATAGACAAAGCCTTTCATATAGTGCACATTTAGATCAATGTGCCTATAACAGAAAGAGATGCATTTCTTTTATCATATTAGTTGACAAAATATAATCTTACTTACTTTTAGTTCCTTATCAGTATATAATCTTAAAAATATAAATGTTTTTAGAATATTCTTTGATGTGTAATTGGAACAAAATAAATATCATAATTCAAATAAGGTGATTTTTTTTACTGTTTAAAACATGATTTTGCCATAGAAAGTTTCTTAAGGAAACAAAGGCTGAGGCTTATTAAAGACTTCTCACGTATTGGATTTTATAAAGCAAATTTAGGTATTTAATGGTGTCTAGATTCATTTTGGTACTGTATCATTACTTTTAATGATTGGAGGCATAAATGAGTTGCAAACATGGATATTTTCTCTACACCTTAACATATTCCCAAAAGTAATGAGACAGTACTTCAAGTAAGTCTCAAAAGTAAGAGTAAAAATAAAGACAAGGAAAAGTTTGTCTCCAAATTGATAATTACTCATCTACTGGTCATATATCACAATGCTTCACGTAATAGATCTTCATAGATAATTAACATGGTATTATTAACATATTAGTAGATAATTACATATGGTAATATGTGATATTATCATAGTAAAATGAACCTATAATATGCCATTTGAAGACTTTATTTATATACCATAGTAAGTTATTTCAAGCAGAATAAAAATTTTAATTCATTATATTAATGGACTGAATCCATATCTATCTTATATCCTCATCTCTGTTACCTTCACGTTTCAACAGAATTTTCATAGTAAGCAGGTAATATAATTATTTAAAATTGATCACCACTTCTACACCAAATTGGTCAATAGGTAACAGAGAGTATTGATAGAGGTAGAGATGGATGAAGATAAAAGGAGAAAGAGGGAGGAGGCAGTGAGAGAGAGAGAGAGAAGGAGACAGGCACAGAGATAGAGACAGAGAAAGGTATTGTTCCTGAGATTTTCGTAATGTTAGTGAATAAGTTTGAACAAAGAAATATGGCCAGATATTGCCTCTGGCTTATCATAGGCAAAACTAAATCATATAGCTGAATATTTGGATTGTTGACTTTCTAAAACTCATATGTACTATTATGCACATGATAGAATATAACCTACTTTATAATCATTCCACTGAATTTAATCTACCTGTACAATGATACTGAAATTTATAGTTTTAAATATTACTGACATATAGGAGACATAGAATCAATCTTTAACTTATTATCACAGTATTTTTGAGGTTGATGATGCAAGACATAAATACTATAATCTACTATACCATTATTGATTCTGATTCTAATAAACATTAGCATCATTTTTGAAATCTTATTTCTCAATGTTTTAAAATAAACTTGTGATTAATTCTATATTTAAGTTCCTGTGATTTAATATCACAATAGAAAGTTTTGAAAGATATTTATAACTATAAGAAAATTAGTTACACCTGCTAGCCTTATTCAGCATGCATGACAGCTGGTATTAAACATTCAGGTCCCTGGTATTTTGATAATAAGAAATAATATGAACAATGGGCAGCATTCTGTTCGAATGTCAAGGGTGAAGATGGTTAATTAAGCTGTTTGATGTCTACAAGCAAGACAAAGTGAAACACGAATGAATAGAAGCAAACAATAAAACATATCCCAGGAAGGGGTTCATGTGACTACTATTCATAAATGCAGGCCAAGGGTAATATTTATCCATCATGTCTTTGGAGAATAATGTTAAAATATGAAACCATAAAGAGGTTAAATAAACAGACACATATTCATTAAATCTACAGTGACAATCTCAAGAAACATTTATTGATATGTTAAAAATTATTAATAATAATTGCATAATTACCATAAAACAATGAAATACTAAAAACTCATTTTCCATTACAGCAATCATTTCACATAATTATTATATGATATACATATTTAAGTATTATTAATTACAAAGGAAGGATTTTAGAAACTACAATATACTAAAGAAGTAATGTGCATGTTTATTTTGTTCTTCTAATTCCTTCAGGAGTAAAGTTAGGTTATTGACTTGAGATTTTTTTTTTAATGTAGGCATTTGCCACTATATTATTTTTTATCACTCTTTTTGCTGTATCCCATAAGTTTTTGTATGTGGTAAATTTATTTTCAGTTATCTCAAAATATTTTCTAATTTCCCAGTGAGTTCTTCTTTAATACATTAGTTAAGTATGTGTTGTTTCATTTTCACACATAGGTGAATTTTACAGCTTTCCTCTGGCTAATTGTTTTTAGTTTCATTCCATATGGTCAGAAAAGTTATTTGGTATTATTTCCATCTTTTTCAATTTATTAAAATTTGTTTTGCAATCTAACATGGGATCTTCTGAAGAATGTCATATGTGTGCTTGCAAAGAATGTGAATTCTGCTGTTTTTGGGTGGATCATTCCCTGTCTGTTAGGTCCAATTGTTTATAGTGTTGTTCTCATTCTCTGTTTCTTTATTAACCTTATTCTGTCTTTATTTATCCCTTATTAACAGTAGTGTATTAAATTCCTTAATATTTTGTTACCATTTCTCCCTTCAGTTCTGTCAATGTTTGCTTCATATATTTAGATGCTCTGCTATTAAGTAAATATATATTTGTAATTATTATATATTCTTGGTGAATTGACTCTTTTATAATATAGAATATTCTTCTTTGTATCTTGTGACAGTTTTTGATTTAAAATCTATTTTGTCTAAAATAAGTATGGCTGTACCTGTTTTCTTTTGTTTACCATCTTCATGTAATACCCTTTTTCCATCCTTTCATCTTATATGTGTCTTTAAATCTAAACTGAGTCTTTTTTTTAAATTTTTTTTTTATTTCAGCATGTTACAGGGATACAAATGTTAAGGTTATGTATATTGCCCTTGCCCCACCAGACTCAAAGCTTCAAACATGTCCATCCCCCAGATGGTGCGCACCGCACTCATTATGTGTGTATATACCCATCCCCTCCTCCCCCCTCCCATCTGCCCGACACCCGATGAACATTATTACTACATATGTACTTAAGTGTTGATTAGTTAATACCAATTTCATGGTGAGTATGTGTGGTGCTTGTTTTTCCATTCTTGGGATACTTCACTTAGTAGAATGGGTTCCAGCTCTATCCAGGATAATGCAAGAGGTACTATATCACCATTGTTTTTTGTGGCTGAGCAGAACTCCATGGTGTACATATACCACATTTTATTAATCCACTCATGTATTGATGGGCACTTGGGTTGATTCCACATCTTTGTGATGGTGAATTGTGCTGCAATAAACAATTTGAATCTTTAAAAAAAAGTCCCAATGTGCTTTATTTATTTAAGCATTTTGGGTTTTTTTTTTTAATCGTTGATTTATTACTTAATTGCATTATGGTCAAGGAACTTGGTATATGTAATATCAATTCTTTGCTACATGTTGAAATGTGCTTTGTGGCTTAAAACGTGGTCATTTTCTGAAAATGTACAATGTGCGCTTGAATGAAATACACATTCTTTTCTTGTTAGCTATGGAAATCCATATATGTCAATTTATATGAATAGGTCCAGTCTTTTTCTTCTCATGGCATATATAGAAAATTTTAATATTTGTAAAGCATTTTGTTATCAAGTTATTATATTTCAAGAATATGCATGTAAATAATTTATGTCATTTATTTATCAGGAAAAAAATGTATAATATCTTCTAGATCTACAGAGCAGTGAAAGATGTTTTCTTGCCTTGTGGAGCTATGTTGAGTAAAGAAAACACAGTAAGAATAGAGGGAGATGTTACAACGGATATATTCACTTCCATGAAAATATAAAATTTTAGAACTAGTTTTGGCTGTGAGGGATGAATCAGAGAAATATTTATGGAGGAGTAGATATTTACACAAATGTCTAAAGAAGGAAGAAGAAGTGCATACAAGCCAAACAGAGTGATAAAGGACATTTCAGAAATAGCAAATTGAAGTAAAAATGATGGACATTTTTAATAACATAAGAAGAAATAATCCTATTACATTATGAATTTGTAAGTGAAAAATATATCATAAACAACTGAATAAGGGCTATAAAGGCTACACTAGTACATAATCTATATGAGTAATTTCTATTTTTATTTTTAAGTGATTTTTTTTAATTTGGCAAAGCAAAGGTGGACCATTTATATACAATGGGTGGGACAACCAGGCATGACAATAGCAGGTACAAAATGCCAGGGATTAAAAAGACAGTAGTTTCAAATCTTTAGAAGAACTATGCCTTAGCGTATAAAATTTGTGTGTGTGTGTGTGTGTTTGTGTTTTAATTCAATGTGATGATATGAAAGGCACCAATGAAGAACATTTATTCTGTTAGCTGAGAGGAAAAATTAACATTCAAACTCATTTTTACACAAACACACATTTGTAAAATGTCTATAGAAAAATGCTTTCACTAATTTTCAGTCCCTCCAGCAGTGTAAGAGTGTTCCTGTCTCTTCACATCCTCACCAGAATTTGCTATTTTGGGATTTTTTGATAGAGGCCAATCTCACTGGGGTTAGGTGATATCTCATTGTGGTTTTGATTTGCATTTCTCTAATGATTAGAGAAGTTGACCTTTTTTTTTATATGTTTGCTGGCCATTATTCTGTCTTCTTTCTGAAAAGTTTCTGTTCATTTCCTTTGCCCATCTGCAAATTAGTGCAACCTCTGTGGAAAAGAATTTGGAGAGAGAGCTAAAAATAGAAATTCCATTCAATCCAGCAATAGCACTATTAGGCATCTACTCAAAAGAGCAAAAGACAGTCTATAATAAAGACATCTGCACCCGAATGTTTATGGCGGCATAATTCACTATTTCAAGGATGTGGAAACCACCCAAATGCCCATCAATTCATGAGTGGATTATTAAAATTTGGTATATGTATACAATGGAATATTACTCAATTATAAGAAACGACAGTGATTTAGCACCTTTTATATTTTCCTGGACCAAACTTGAGCCCATTATCCGAAGTGAGGTATCACAAGATTGGAAGAACAGGCTCCACTTGTACTCACCATCAAATTGGTACTAACTGTTGAGTACTATGGTGCTCACATGGCAACAATACTGTCCAAGGATTAGGGGGATGGGGGGGGTAAAACCGAAACTAAAGGACACGGGGAGCATTATAGGGGGGAAGGACACACTTCTAACCTTTGCTTGGGTGAGACAAAGACATAAAATGTAACCATAATGTTTGTGCCCTCATAATACCCTGAAATAAAAAAAAAAGAAAAATGCTTTCAAATAATTAATATGATGCACTGATCCTCAAGCACACAGTAGGTGCTCAATGATATATATTAAATAACTAATGCTATGTTAGTAGAATTATTATTTTGAGGAGCATTAAACTAAATTCAAAGCAATTAATAAAAAAACTTATATTGCTAAAAGGCAAATAAGACACTTTTGTTTTAATTTTGAATATGTGTTATTTAAAAAATTTGGTATTCTAAATGCATAAGAATGGTTGGAATTTTATAAGATGAGTTAAATGTTGATGTGTTTTTGTATATCACCACACAAAATTCTTTTACTTATGAAAAAGATAAAGGCAGAAAAATTTAAATGTCTAACAGAAAAACAAATATATCTTTCCTTAACCTAAATAGCATTATCTACTGTTCAAACAGAGGAAAAGAGGGGAAAACATGTCAGTTTAAAGAAGTCTTTACAAAATGTATTCTGTCATCAGGGAATGGAAACTATTTAATTATCTTATGAAAACATATCATTTTATATTTTGTCCCAGTGTCAACACACCAGATACTTATTATAGATATTCTCTTCTATTTCCCTTAATGCTGTTGCAATAAAACAAAAACTTCATTTTTGTGTTGTTTTGTTTTTTCCTACATATTTTGAGGATATTTTAACTGAGAGAAAATATACTTAGTATTTGGGCAAATAGTCTTTACCCAGGTACTCCTGGACAATTTACACTTTGGAGATTTAGGCTGCTGGAAATAACAAATAAATTAATGAAAATAATTGGATGTACGTTCTTGAAGTCTCATTCAACTCTACATTTGACAGCTCCGTTCATTTGTTATAAACATAGCCTGCAGTGGTAGCTATGTTACAAGACCTAATTCTGATTGATAACTCAAAGAATCTCAGCTCAATATTTATTTTAGACATATTAAAAGCAATTATGTCAAGAGTTTAGCATTTCATTAAAAGATAGTCTATTTGAACCTTTTACACATACAAAAAGAGGAACTGGAATCAATAGGTATATGTTAACATTTTATTAAGCTCTGGAAATTTCTGATGATTTTATTTGAGAAATAATAGTCTTAGACCATTTTGTGCTGCTATAACAGAATACCACAGACTGTGTAACTTATAAAGAACCGAATTTTATTTCACTCATGGATCTGGAAGCTAGGAAGTTCAAGATCAGGGCACAGCATCTGCATGTGTCATTCCATGGTGAAGGACAAGCACACGTGTAAAATAGAGGGGAAAGAAGGCTGAACTCATCCTATTTACCAGGAACCCACTTCAGAGATAACTAACTCACTCCTGGAATAATGACATTAATCCATCCATGAGGGTGGAACCCTCATTACCTAATCACCTCCGTTAAGGTGCCTGCTCTTAGCACTATTATGATAGTAATTAAATGCAACATGAGTTTTAGAGGGGACATTCAAACCGTAGCAATCAGAAAAGAAATTGGAAAATAGAAAGCAGGTGCATTTGTAATTATAAGAACACATTGTGGAATACAGGGTTATCCACTCACTTCACCCTTATTCTCTTTTCTGTGAAGAACTGATTAGAGGGTGTAGGATAAAATTGAATATGAGAATACATATTTTTGTAAGGCAAAATGATTACCAATACTAATGTTATCAACATCCTACTCTGAAGTACCTAAAAACTTATATTCTATGCCCTGGAGAACAGTAAGGACTCAAAAGCATTACCCTGCCAACCATTTTCAAAAGGGAGGCTAGATGAAAAATGTTCAAGGTAGGGTCATGCAGAGTATCGTGAAAGAAACACGACGAATCCTAGTAAGCCAGTACTGCAAACTAGAAGGAAGACCAAGAAGTAGTAAAGGAAAAAAGAAAGGAAAATTAGAAAAGAAGGATATATTTGCAAAGCCATTATAAAGTCTATCTAATGAAAAAGCAAATGTTCTGTACTATCTCATCTTCATGTTTTTTTTTTCATTTTCAGCCACTAGTTAGACGTGGGATTTATGGTAAATGACTTTACTTGCATGCCCTCAAGATGACACTGGCACAAAACAGTTATATCTCTGCAGTATTTAATCCCTTCCTGTATGGTGATTAACCAGACCTAAATGAAAACTAGCAAGTATTGTTCTACTATGTCATGTAAACTTAGAAGAAAACCATAGAAGAATAGAATTAGATCACACATAATGTTGAATGTACCCATCAGGAGATGGGGGAATGTAAAGTTCAAGAGGATTTTTTTTCATTTGATGAGAACTAGGCTTTCCTAGTGAAGATATTACCCCTTTATCCTTGGAGCTGGAAAGTATGTTGTATATAATTGTATCCGCTTCTCTAATTACTAAAGAAAGTTAAATTGCGTTTATAAAAGAAAGGAAGTCTAATATATATTAGATATATTAGCTGTATTAGATGGGAGGACTCAGACAATTGGGGGTTTCAGCCTCACTTACTTACTCTGCAACATTTGGTTACAGTCTAGAGCAAATAGAGGATAAGAAATGCAGCTTGCATTAGATATCATGAATGAAAATCCAATATATTCATAGGGATGCAAAGTCCAGGGGAAGATCAATGGGACTGAACATGTTAAGGACATGTTATAGAAATTAAATTATCGGAAGTTGATAAATGCAGATAGACTTTAGAGCACTAACAAGACCTAAATAAGAAGCTTCATTGAACAAAACATGAGCAAAGAAGTTTACCTTGGTTTAATGAGTTCCTGGTCTTTGACTAAGTCTTGAAAATAAAAGTACTGAGGAAACAATATGTTCTGGATACTCTGAGAAATGATTATGCCTTTACTTTGGGAATGAGGCTAAGAATCTTTATTATGGACACTGAAAAAGAATTGCTAAAGCAGGTTTAGGAAATTGTCAAACGAGTACAACAGGGATTGACCTACGGCTAGACCTAACTAGCAGTCATCTTCCTATTAGTTACCTAAGACCCATACACTAGTCTCCTTTCTCTCAAACACATACAGAGGCACATGCATCTTACCCTGGGAATAACATTCTTATTAAAATTAAGAAAGAATGTTAGGAAGATACAGAAATATTCATGGTTTAGATCAGAGTTTGGCAGATTATGGCTTGTGGGGTTAATCTGGCCCATTGCCTGTTGTTGTAAATAAGATTATGCTGGAACATAGCTGCTATAATTTGAATGTTTGTCTACTCCAAAACTTACGTTGAAATATAATTGCTATTGTGACAGTAATTAGGAACTGGGCCCTTTAAGAGGTTTTTAGATCAAGTGTGCTCCACCCTCATGAATGGACTAATGCCCTTACAATGGGAGTGAATTTACCCTTTCTTGCTCTTTCTCTTGCTTTCTCTTTTTCCCTTCTGCCATATGATGCCTTCTGCCATGGGATGATGCAGCAAGAAGGCCCTTGACAGATGCCAGCATCTTAACTTTGGACTTCCAGCCTCCAGAATTGTGAAACAACAAACTTCCATTCATTGTAAATTACAAGGCCTGTGATATTCTGTTAGAGCAGCACGAATTATACTAAGACAACAGCCACACTCTTTTTGTACATATTGTCTGCATGCACTACAATAGCAGAGTTGAGTAGTTGTGACAGAGCCCACATAACACCCCAAAAGCCTAAAATAGTTACTATGTGTGTCTTTACAGAAAAAAATTGCCAACCTGTGGATAAGATGGTAGAATCAAGCAACAGGTTAAGGGACAAAGAACTCAAACCTGAAAAATTTAATACCCATATACCATAGTTGGGCTCTTACTCCAAAAGGCAGTGGAACTCTAATTTGGGCTTTCTTGATCTTGGTATATAATGTTGCTAAAAAGGATACCATGATTTTACTTTCTCGTTTATAATGACCAGGAGGGAATCTCAGCTACCCTTGACCTGCTTAGGAATGGAAGACCGGGAAGCAGGTGGGGAGCACCTTGCATGTAGCTAAATTAGAGAGTAATATCTAGTCTCCTCTAACTGAAGAGTTAGTGAATAGGTGGTGCAATAGTTAATTTTATGTATTAATTTGTTGGACTAAGAGATGCATAGATGGCTGGTAAAACATTATTTCTGGATGTATCTGTGAGGATGTGTCTGGAAGAGATTAGCATTTGAATCTGTAGATTGAGTAAAGAAGATGGCTTTCACCAGTGGGTAGGCATCATCCAATCTGTTGAGTGCCCGAACAGAGCAAAAGACAGAGTAAAGGAGAATTTCTTCTCTCTGATTGAGCTGGGCCTTCTATCATTTCCTGTCCTTTGACTTCAATGTTCTTGGTTCTTATGTCTTTGGACTCAGATGAGAACTTACACACCATCATCACATTCCCTCCCCACAGGTTCTTGGACTGGGACTTGGATCGGTTCTCATGCTCTTAGCTTCCCTGGTTCTCACGTCTTTGGGTTTGGACTAGAACTACATGCAACACTATCTTTCCTGGACCTCCAGCTTATAGATGATAGATCATGGGACTTCTCAACCTCCATAATCATGTGGACCAATGCCTGCCAATATCCTTCTTTATAACATCCTATTGGTTCTGTTTCTCTGGAGAACCCTGAATAATGCGGATGGGAAAGTTCTGGTTCCATTAAATTTCTTCAATTTGAATCAAGGAGTCAAAGAACAACTGGAGAACAGAGCAGCAATGAGCTCATCTGGGAATAATGGGTTTAAAGAGTGATATAATACTGTTGTTAATGTCCCTGTCAAAGTGTGGAGGTTTAGCATAGGGTATTTTGCATTGGTAGAACAGAAGTGCACACTGGAAACCAAAGGGAAAAAAAAAAAAAAAACTAGCCACAGGCAAAAGCTACCAAGTCATTGATTAGGCAAAAACACTGCAAAATTAGGTATCATTGTAAAATTCATTATGTTCTCAAATGAAGTTTCTATATTGTGAAAGATCTAGATTTTACTTTGGTTTTAAAATTAATATTCAATTTATTAAAGTTACAAATCCCAAAACTGGTGCTTCCTTAAGCTTTTAAATTCTACATATGAATATTATATTTCTAAGTCTAGTAAACTTTTACTACCTATTTAATAGGCTTTTGAATAATGTTTAGTCCCATTTACAAACAGTTAATTAAACACCTTCAACATTTTAAACTGCATTCATAAATTTAATACATTCAATTTCTTTTTAAGTATTCCAATTGTTTAATTAACAAATAAAACTTTCCTGAATACTTAAATAACTCATATAAATTTAACATGGTAAGCTAAACTTAAGTTCTCTTGTTATAATACTGAATACAAAATTAGTAAATCTATATTGATTTCTCAATTATACTTATTGAAATTGGAATTATGAAATTAATCAATAATACTGCTAAACTGTCAAACATTTAAAAATAAATTATAAATACTTAAGTAGCAAATATGTGTGATTTTTAAACAACACAAAAATACAACACCATAAGATTCATTTTAATATATCTATATACACTGTTTTACACTTCCCAGGAGTTAATGATGCTTACCATAAAAAAAAAATATCATCTTACAAATTCTTGCTTTTCTCAAGCAAAATTTGGGGGCTCTCTGAGGTAGTTCATTGCTCAGAGATTCAATTTGCACTATAATGTATAACTAGGACATCAACAATTTTCCTCATGGTCTTAATTGTCCTGCTGAGCCACTTAAGGCCATCATATCATAGACTAAAAAACATAAAGAAGTCATAGGTCACATCCCCACATTTCAGTCATCATTGCCTAATTTTCAAATCAAATTAGAGTCTGTAAACTCATCCCAATTATCTCTAATATCTGATTGGATTTAGACAATCCAATTTATAAATTATGAATTAGTGATGTTTCATTTACTATTTTGTCTTTTTATGTACCTATTAACGTCTTATGGATGTTAAGATGGTATCCAGTTGAATTCTGTATGTTTCTCAAAGCTTTGTCTAGATTTGCAATCACAACTCCTAAGATCAATTTCCTGAGAGAAAACCTACTCAGAACCTGTGCTACATGCAGGCTGGATAATCCATGATTTCAGCAACACGTTGAACTCCAAAGACCCCCTGCTACTGAAGAGGACAAGCTTACTGCATTCATAGGATTCATCAGTACTGCTCTGGAGGCCAGATGACTGGAGCTGCAAGTTGAAAATTTCAAAATTTTCGATGTCTATTCTTCTTTTGGTCAGAAAGGGAATTGACAATATCCATCACTCAGGGATGCATTATTAAATGTTTAAAATTGCCTAGGTCTGAACTTTTAGACAGTAATGTAGTAAAAAGAGCAAACAGTTTTGAGATAAACGTTTCTGATTGGGAGAGTATATTGACCAAGGTTACAGGCTCTGGGGCCTGGTTGCCTAGGTTCAAATCTCAACTCTAACACTGTCTAGTTTTTATCACCTGAGGGATATTGGTTAGCTCATTATGTTTCAGTTTTTACATTATTCAAAATAGAATAATAATAATGCCTACTGAAAATGATATAATGAGGATTAATTTAGATGGCTGCACATTAGAATCATCTGGGTTGATTTTGAAAGTCAGCACAGGCTCCCAGACCCATTCCACAACAACTAAATCAGAATGTTTGAAGGTAGGGCTTAGGTATTACTCATAAGCAGATGAGAATAATGACTTGTAAGTGTTTATAATAGTCTTTTATTATTTTTTGTGTAGCCCTATACCAAGGTTATCTTTGAACTTCAGCTTTATCATCAGTAATACATGCATGCAAAAAATAACTACAAATAAATTTTTCTTAGACCCTACGAAGTAGGCTTTAGATGAGAATCTGATGTTATACTCCAAATTGGCCTAAAACCATCTTTCTTTTCCTATTCCTCTGCCCATTCCAAGGTTATCTCCTCTATGTTGTGTGTTGCCTTTATAACTAAATCTGAAGGGGGTAATCATTTATATGCTGCTTCCCGTGGGGACAAATTTTAAGTCTTTCAGGATCTCTATTGTGAAGACCCAAACTTTCCTAAGTATCTTGATTATTACTTGTAGAATCACAATGAGAGTAATAACTATACAATACACCTAGGCACAAGGAAGGTGTCTGAGTATACATAGAGTAATTTTGTCATTAGATATATTGGCGAGTTCTCTGTTTATTTCTTGATCTTCTATTTCCAATGTCATTCTCTTATCTTCTTAAAAGTATACCTGCCTGTTTTAATGATGTTCCATTTTCCTTATACAGTTTCTGAACCAGCCCTCACATCTTCTGAGGCATCTGGATTAAGGATCTTAGGAGGAACTCTGTCTCCCAGTGCTGATAGTGTCCAAAACCCAAACATGTACATTCTGCCAAAGCCTTCCAATTCCAGCTTATTTGCCTTTCTCAGTGAAAGAGAGAATCGCCTCTCTGGGCTGTTTGAAAATCAGATAATGATATTTATCTTTTCACACCTGTGTGGACGTCATAAGTTCTTCAATGGATAAATCTTACTAACTAACTTTTCTAGGTCTTGAGACTTTCAGGTTTTTATCTTAAATGTACAACTTTTTGCACCTTTTAAGACATATACTATGTATGTGGTACACTGTTGCAATAATCCACGATTTCAGGTAGTCCCCACTCATTCCTAGTCTTGCCTGGCCATTTGCTTTTGGTCAATAGAAAAATAGTAAACTTGGTGGAAACAAAGATTTGTTAGTGCTTTAGCTTTGAGTTTTACACTCTCTCTGGAACCCTGCAATCATGACAACGTGAACAAGACAAGGTTATCTTGCAGAAGAATAAAAGCATGTGTACCAGTTAACCCAGTCATCCCAGCCAACTGCCTGACATAGAGTGAGCCCACTGACTCTCAGTTCTCCACAAACACATGAGTGAGACCAGCTCTAGCTGAACCCAGTACAGATTATAATTTCATTGAATTGCGATTGAAATAAACAGAATGTTTAAGCTACGGAGTTTTGATTGGTTTGTTATTTAGCCATGGATAGCAGATTCAAGGTAGTATGTTACGTTGCTCTTACTATTAATACCTGCTGATACAGATTAGAGATTATTCCCTAATTTAGCTGCATGCAAAGTTCTCCCCATCTACTTCCTGGTCTCCCATTCCTGAGCAGGTCAAGAGCACCTGAGATTCCTTCCTGGTTATTAAAAATGAGGAAGTAAAACACCTGAGAGCATCACTTATGCGGCTCATCATAGATGTTGACTATAACAGGTTCCCTGGGTCCAGAGTGAGCCCAGTCAATAGCAGCGGGTCATTACTTGTACTCCACTTGGCTCTTCACACCAGTCTTTATGTCCTCTGTTCTACTCCCTGTAACACATTCAAATGTCCCGTGGATGAACTTTTGGTGTTATATATAACTGTGACTATAGCAACAGAAAAAAAAATCATAAGTTTTTATGGAAAGGTTAACATATATATGAGGAAATTAACATTTTACCAGTTTTATTTTTTCGTAATTTATGTGCCTCAGTAAGAGCAAAGTAATTCCATCTCCATTGTCACCAGACTAGTCCAAGTGATCTCCACCTTAACCTAGAACAGTCTAATGGTCTCCTAACCAGATTTGACTGGTTTTCTTACATTCACTTTTACATCACAAAAGTCAACACAAATTCATTACAGCTGAAGTACTTTTTTAGTAACTCTTATCTATTCAAAGTATATTTCCACTTAAAATCATTCAATTATTGTCCTGCTGTTTTAAAATGAATCCAAAATCTTTTTAGGGATACAATGGCCTATAATATTTGTTACAAACAACACTTATAACTGCACATCTTATCACTTTACCCCTAGATAATTTTTAGTACCTTGAATAACCAAACTTCCAAACCCCTGAACAAAACCTCAAATTTCTTGCACCTCCCCACCAACCATCCACATATAAGCGATTTAAGAGCTCCAACTTTACCCACATCTCCCTGATTGGACTTTTAACAAAGTTTACCTGTTGATTTTCTGTTGGGATACACATTTTTATGAATTTCTCATGTTCCTGGATGATTCATGCCTTCTAAGCAAAGGACATTTTTCAAGAGCAAACAGCTTTGGAAGCTAGAAATATTACATGTTTCCTGAGAAAATTAGAAATTTACCTACCCGGAGATGTTCTGCAGTACTAAAGATAAAATCATCTCTTCCTTTTTCCAGAGACAGTGGCTTACATTCTAAAATAATAAACCCAGAGATGACTCCTATCTTTCCCCTAGAGCCGATTTGTATTTAATCGCTTGCGTGCGTGTGCGCATGTTCATTCTCTCTCTGGAAAGGATAGGGATATGTACAAGCAGCCCTAAAAAGACTCACGGTCTCCTAAAATTTGGAGTTCCTCTCTCATAGTGCATCCCATTGCACATACAGAAAATATCTGGCCCTCATAGAATTACCCTGTGGTGACTGGGACATGGGAACTGACACAAGACGCACACGATGCTTCTCAGGCTACTGATTTTGTTATGAGAAACAAATCGTTTGTATCTCTGACCCAGTGGCCTTGTATGTATGAGACATATGTAATGCATTTATGTATGTGTTTGTATATTTGTGTACACATGTACACAAATATACATATGTAATATTATATACAAAAATACTACATATTTTCTGACAACATTTTCCCTTCTATATTGCAATTACCTTAAGAGCCTTATGTTATTTGGATTTTTATCTCCAGTTTTTATACAGTTTTCCAAGAAAAGGAGCTCATGGCATGATTAAATATATGTCTTTTCATGAGTCTTAAAAATTTCTACCTCCCATATCACCACGTATGACCACCTATAAATATACAGCATGTGTAAAACTCAGTGTGCAAGTTCAGGTGAGAAAATAATATAATTTCATTTCAACTAGGTCAGAATATTTATGACTTCCAACCCATTTTCTACCACATTTTTGAAAAACTGTATGTTGTTCATTGATGAAACCAGCTTAATTCTCCCCAGACCACATCAGAATGCTAGAGGTCTATTTAATATCATGAAAATTAGGTAAGGAACTCTGATATCTTGTCTACAATTTTTCTGCTGGCAATCTCATTGTCAAGTTCCCCATGAAGTCTGGTAATGTTCTACTCCTGTGTTGCATTTGGTCTCTTCACTTTTGTAGGATTAGACACCCCTGTGTCTAGCCCTTACACAGCCACTCCTTCTGAAGTTTCCTGCCTCATTTATATCTAAGTCTCAGAGCAATGAAGTCCCTGATGCCTAATGAAATCTTATCTGTGGATTAAAAACTTTAGAAACAAATCCAGAAAGCTCTGCCATAATCCTGGAAGGGATGGTCAGTGTTTGAATGAGGGAAGATAAGGAAAAAAAAATACACTGGAAGAAAACACACACACGTGTACATATATACATATATGGGTATATACATTTATATACATAGAGTGTGCATGCACATGAGAGAGACAGAGTGAGTGAGAGACAGAGAGAGAAAAGGAGAAAGAACAAGAGATTGTTACTGTGAGAAAGAGGGAGGAAAAGAGAAAGAGAGGTGGAGGGAGAAGAGGGAGAGAGAGAGAGGAGAAGAAGGAGAGAGGAAGGGAGAGACAGACAGACAGACACCAGGTCCTTGCTCCTTGCACCTTCTCCTCAGCTCCACATGTCTGCACTGCAGGGGCTTTACAGGGGCTGGTCTATTAGTAAGATTTCCTCCTGACATGGCCCAGCTCAAGCTTTACCCCAAAGTGTACCAAATTCCTGTGGGCCAGGCCCAGAACCTACAGTAGCACCCTCACTCCCTCTGCATATCGCCCACCAGCTTTGGCTCACCTGTGTTCCAGAAGGTTCTTCCCTCTTGCTCAAGAACTATGAACAAATTCCTCAGAGTTCCACCATGCAAAGGGCTACAAATGTACCTTCTTCAATAAGATATGAAACCTCTTCCAAGTTTTTCTGTTTTGGCTACTCTTCCCTCAGATCTAGGATCCCTTAAGAGACTCTTTTCATCTTTCTGGTTATTTTTTCTATTACAGCTTTAATTATAATTTAAAGAATATATGACCTATACATTAATTATGTAATATATAATATGTACTTTAAGATTATGATTTAAGACTATCTAATTCATTATGTTAAAGTTCCCCTGTTTAAATTATTAATTGAACTCAGACAGATAAACTAGTTTTTTGAGAAGACTCCTCAGAAACTAAACAATTGGATGACTTATCACTGATGATAAGTTCTGCAGGTACACTAAACACTCAGAAGAAACATCAGCTGAGAGAATGGCCACATCCATTTCCTGGGATACAGTCTGATCACTTCCCTGAGAGAGGGTGTCAGATTGCAGACACAGACAGAGAGGACATTATAAATGTCTCCCCCAATCCCGAAGACATGACAGGTATTAAAAATACACCTGCCTCCAGGAGGCAAAATGAGTGACATCTTACACATTTCTACATATAAAACACTCAGAAGAAGTGCAATACCAATTCTGAATAGAACCTATGGAAAAACTAAAAGTGATCCAAAGGATGGAAATGGTATTGGTAGGGGGACTTTTAGACCTAATGCCATCCATTTTCATTTGTCAGTGGAGAAAAAATGCATCAATGAGTCCACAAACCTTAAAACAGATGACATATCAAGAACAAGAATTGCACTGCATATAGAATGCCTGTATAATAAAGTATTAGTTTGATTGAATAAACTTTACTTTTTAATCTGTTTTTACCTCACAAGTATATTTGCCCCCTAACATTGAGATTTAAATATTTTCTAGCCAGTAGATAATTACTTTGGGAGATTTTCTGGTTTAAATGGAAACTGAACATTTTAGTCAAAACAATTTTCCACATATCTTTAAGTCTAATTATGAATTAGGAATTATTTAATCTTGTTGAATATTTAGATTTATTTTTATCCACACTATCATCTCTGGGTAAATTTGTATGATTTGATGAGGAGAGTGATTTCATTAACAATTACATTGAAGTAAAATTGTAAGACTGGGATAACTCCCCAATTGATTTGGATTCCATAAATTAAAGATATGTGATAATATAAACACATTGAATATGCACAGTTAAAAATAAGGAGTGTTTAAAAATTAATATATACATACATATATATGATATATCAGGAGAAATACTTAAACTGGGAAAGAGACACAGTTTCTAATTCTTAGTGCTGTTCATTTGCATATGAGTAATGTATTACTTTTACATAAATATTTAGTGTTCACTAAAGTAGAGTATCTGGCAGAATATCTTTTTGTCAAGAAGCTGTTAGCAATTATTTTGCTATTGTTATTTGAAAATAATAACAAAACAGTACTGTTTTAAAATATTATATACTTAAGATTTATGCTTACCTCAATTTACCTAAATTGGCTGTGATATTTAATATTTGTCTGGTGATATTCCAATCGAATTCCACTTAATGTTTTGACTTCCAAGAAATAACTCCCAGTTATGCTGTACCAGTTAAGTCCTGTAGTCAATTTATTTGTAAAACATTGATACTATTTAAATCTAGAAAGTTTTTATAATCATCTTTAAAGTTAAATCATTGAGGGTTTATCTCCTAATTATTGTATGTTTAGAAATAAAATAATTCTGGGTGAATAAATTGAAATTTATTGAAAGTATCATTTTCATCTTAAAAACTAATGCTAGGAAATGAACCTAGTGAATGAATACCAGTTGTGTCTAAAATAACTTTAGATTTTATCCTTTATAGAAATAATAAACTATCTTTTCAGTGTCAATAATCATCTGATCTATTGGTTTTACTATACCTCAAGTTTCTATTGATACATTATATTTTGTTTTTAATATTTTGAGAAGCTTTCATATTGTTTTCCATATTGTCTGTACCAATTTACATTCCCATCAACAGTTTACAAGGGTTCCCTTTTCTCTACATGCTTGCCAACACTTGCTATCTCTTGCCTTTTATTATTATTTGTATAGATTTAGGGGATACACTACAGTTTTGCTACATGGATATATTATATAATAGTGAAGTCTGGGCTCTCTGTGTAACCATTACCCAATTAGTGTACATAGTACCCATTAAGTAACTTTTTTTTTTTTTTTTTGATACAGGGCTCTATCATCCAGGCTGGAGTACAGTGGTATAATCATAGCTCAATGTAACCTCAAATTCCTGGGCTCAAGCCATCTTCCTGCCCTAGCCTCTTGAGTACCTGGGACTTTAGGCACATGGTACCACTCCTGGCTAATTTATTTTTTTTTTATTTTTTTGTAGTGATGGGGCTCACTATGTTGCCCAGGCTGGTCTCGAACTACTGGCCTCAAGCCTCAGCCTTCCATAGTGCTGGGATTATAGGGGTAAACCACAGTGGCTGGCCCCATTAAGTAATTTTTCATCTCTCATCCCCTCCCACCTTCTAATCCTTCTGAGTTTCCTTTCCTTGTAGGGATTTTTCAGCTCTTCGGTTAGTGTATTCCTAGGTACTTGTCTTTTTTGACAACAGCCAGCCTATTGTGGTTTTTTATTATATTTTATTTTTTATCATTATTTTTAATTCAGTATATAATGGGTGTACAAACTTTTGGTTACACGTAATGCATTTCCCTCACCTAAGCCAGGGCTACAGGTGTTCCCTTACCCCATACAGTGTGCTCAGCTTCCATTAGTTGTGGATTTACCCTCCCAACCCCACCACTTGACCAGCACCCAATTAGTATTATTACCGTGTGAGCACCTTAGTACTGAAAAGTTAGTGCCAATATGATGGTGAGTACATGTGGTGAATGTTTTTCCATCCTTGTGATACCTCATTTTGAAGGATGGGCTCAATCTCTGTCCAGGATAATATAAGAAGTGCTAGATCACCATCGTTTTTTGTAGTTGAGTAGTATTCGATGGTATATGTGTATACCACATTTTATTAATCCACTCATGTATCGATGGACACTTGGGTTGTTTCCACTCAGGTTCTTTGCAATTGTGAATTGTGCTGCTATAGGCATTCAAGGGCAGATATCTTTATCATAGACTGTCTTTTTTTCTTTTGAATAGATGCCTAGTAGTGGGATTGCTGGATTAAATGGTATTTCTATTTTTAGCTCTTTGAGGTATCTCCATATTACTTTCTACAGAGGTTGTACTAATTTGCAGTCCCACCAGCAGTGTAAGAGCAATCCAATCTCTCCACATGCATGCCAGCATTTGTTGTTTTGGGGCTTTTTGATAAAGGCCATTCTCACTGGAGTTAGGTCATATCTCATAGTTTTGATTTGCATTTCCCTGATGATTAGAGATGTTGAGCACTTTTCATATGTTTGTCAGCCATTAGTCTACCTTCTTTTGAAAAGTTTCTGTCCATGCCCTTTGCCCATTTATTGATGACATTGTTTAATTCATTGTGGGTTTTATTTGCATTTCCCTGATGATTAATGATGTCGCACACTTTTTCATATACCCATTAGCAATTTTTTTTCTTTTTTGGAAAGAAAAGTCTATTTCAGTCCTTTGCCCACATTTTAATTGGGTCGTTTGTTTTTTGATATTGAGTTGTGTAATTTCTTTATATATTTGGACATTAACCCCAGATAAGAAATATGGTTAGCATATATGTTCTCCCAATTCAGAGGCTGCCTTTTTATTTTGTTGATTATTTCCTTAGGTGTGCAGAGAAGCTTTTTACTTTGATGTAGTGTTATTTGTTTATGTTTCCTATTGTTATCTGAACTTTTGATGTGATATTAAAAAAGAAATCATTCCAAAAACCAATGCTGAGCTTTTCCTCTATGCTTTCTTCTGGGAATCTAATGGTTTTGAGTTTGTATTTATTCTATTTTCAGTTGACTTTTGTGTATAGCATAAGATAAAGGCCCAACTTCATCCTTTTGCATATGGATATCTAATTTTCCCTACACTCTTTATTAAAGAGACTATCCCCATCAAATTTTCTTGGTAACATTGTCAAAAATTAGTTAACTGTATATGCTTAGGTTTATTTCTGAACTATCTTTCTGTTCTATTGGTCTATGAGCCTGCTTTTATGCCAATATTACAGCATTTTAGTGAGTGTAGATTTGAAACAAAATTTGAAATCAGAGAGTGTGATGCCTACAACTTTATTCTTTCTCAAGATTGCTTTGGCTATTTGAGGTCTTTTGTCTTTCTTTATGGATTTTAGAATTTTTATTTCTGTGAAAAATACTTTTGGAATGTTGATAATAGTTGTGCTGAAACTATATTTTGCTTTGGCTACTATGGATATTTTAACAATATGAATTTTTTCAATCAATGAACACAAGATATATTTCCATTTCTTTGTGTCTTCTTCAATTTCTTTCATCAATGTTTTATATTTTTCAGTGTACAGATATTTTATCTCCCTAGTTAATTTCTAAGTATTTTATTCTTTTTTATTCAATCATTAGTGGGATTGTTTTCTTGATTTCATTTTTGGGTAGATTGTTATATTTTGAGCAATCTCTTTTCTGGAATTATACCCAGAATTTTTATTTCAATCAAAGGAAATAAAATCACTTTATGGAGATATATGTACAACCATGTTTATTGCATCATTATTCACAACAGCCAAAATACAGAAACAACCTAAATGCCCATTTTTCCACTCATATACACACACATATATACACAAACACATAATGAAATATTATTCACCCTTTGAAGATCTTGCCATTTGGGACAACATGGATGAACCTGGAGGACATCGTGCTTAGTAAAATAAGGCAGATATCAGAAACAAAAAAATGGCATAATCTCACCTATACATATAATCTAAAAAAAATAGAATATACAGAAATAGAAAGAACATTCATTACAAGGGGTGGGGAGAAACAGAGAGATAGTAGTCAAAGGATACAAAGTTGCAGTTATATAGGATGAATAAATTTAGAGATCTGATTTATAACATGATGACTACAGCTAATAATATTATACTGTATAGTGGAAATTTACTAAAAGAGTAGATTTCAAGTGCTATTTCCACACACAAAAAAGATAACTATGTGAAGAGGTGGATAGGTTAATTTGCTGGACTGTAGTAATCATTTCACTGTGTATATGTTTACCAAAACATCATATTTTACCCACTTATGTAAAAAGATTGAAAAAATAACAATATATTTTAAAACAATATTTTTCATCTACTTCTCTGAATCAAAGGCTATAAAGGACATGAAACCAATTCCCATGATCCAAACTCCTTGTTCAAATTTCTAATTTTAATTTAACTTCCCATATAGTTTGCTGATAGTTAGTAAAATCATCTGGTTTTCTAATAGTACTTTTTATTATATGTTAATTTATTAGATTTTAATTTTTATATCTGTTTGTGTGAATTAAGCTGTATATAAGTCTACCCAGAGGAGACTGACTTACCATCATAGCTAAGAGCTCATTTTGGTTCAGGCTAATTTGGACAGTGAAAAATTTACTATTACTGTCACCTTGGGGAAGCTGCCTCGCAGCTAGCTACATATCTCTTGCTTTCTTGCAAGAGCTTCTTTTTTTCAAACTTTTTCAGAAATAACTGACATTAAATTGATATTATTGTTGCTCAGAATAAAATTTAATATTATTAGTAGCAACACTATTATTATTATCATTATCTGTGTAAAATTAAAGCACCGACCACTATAATATTAATCTTTCTTTACTTCTGATTGATGTATGTAATTATTTACCAAGTAATTTCTACACAATCAGATTTGTTATTTTGTTTTATATTATCACTATCCCTGAATGATTGTTTTTCTAATATAACCTACAATTCAATTCCTACATATGAATATAATGTACATAGATTTATTTACAAATATTACCAAAAACACTATCATGGTAAGTAAAAACAGATAAAAAGAATATTAGTATTATGAGTTTCAATGTTAAAGAATCACAAAGAATCTGATAATTGTCAAGAATAGAAAGTATAACATATGAAGTGATTTAAAATATTTTTCATTCTGGGAGGCCAAGGCAGGAGGATCGCTTGAGCTCAGGAATTCGAGACAAGGCTGCGCAAGAGGGAGACCCCATCTTTACTAAAAATAGAAAAAATTAGCTGGGTGCAGTGGCTCACGCTGGTAGTCCCAGCTACTCTGAGACAGGAGGATCACTTGAGACTAAAAGTTTGAGGTTTATGTGAGCTATTATGGTGCCACTGCACTCTAACCTGGTCGACAGAGACTCTGTCTCAGAAAAAAAATGTTTTTCATTGAAAGTTAACCTCTAAAATTCTAAATTAGACAACTGAATCAGAGTTTTCAAACTCAAATTATTTGCTGATGTTGTAAAATTCATTACATAATTCTAAATCATGTACCTAAGTCACTATATATAATTATTTTAATACAAAATAGGGATTTTTATGAGAAACAGGCACATAATTTGACAATGAATATTGGATTGTGTTTTATTATTCAATGTATTTAATTTTTTAATTGTTATATTTTCAAAAACACATCCATATTATAATGACAAAGTATTGAAGCATATTACAAACGTAACTAGTTCATAGTACTAGCAAATAATGAAAATTTACATCTAAAATGACATTTTGCACATCCAACCTTAAAAGGTAAATGTTTTTGTCCTTTATATATTACATTTCTATTGATAATAAATACATGGCTTGTACAATAAACCTTGAATATGTTCACCCTACTCTGTTTAAGGGGTTGAAAGGGCATGGTGCTTTTATGCTGAATAGCGTTCTCTAATTGCTTTTGTTGGATTTATTTCTTTTCTATTTTTTTCCTTGTTCTCTATTGCCCACCACATTCCCTCAATTTGCTTTGGTAGGTGCATCATTATTTTTCCTATTGTGGTTCCCTTCAATTTAAAAAATACATATATTTTAATTGTGCAATATAACTTCTATATTTAAAAAGTGTGAAATAAGTATACAGAGTTTTAAATATGTATTTACAAAGCAAACAATCATTTAACTGCCACCCAGGTGAAGAAAGGAAATATATATTTTATACCAGATATCTCCTTCCATGAAATTCATATCATGCAGCTAACTTGGTGCTTTCATAGTCAACACTAGAATGACAGCTCCTTGGTATAGCAGTGCATCACAGAAGCTGCCTCTCCTATTTATTCAGGAAGCTGAAATTTTGACTTAAGGCATATATCACCAAATTTGAAACAGCCAGGAGGAAACAAATTTTAATCCCTTACTGACTTTGAAAACTGTACTTACTAGCACTTGTGATTTTTAGTGTTAAACCTCTCTGTCTTCTATGGTGATCTGTCTTACAAGTCAAGCTTTGCTTGTATTGCAGTAAAAATTCTCTATGAAAAGAATATCTCCCCATTTTGAATTTAATACCTCATGAAGATTCACACAATCTCAATAAAATTAGAATAAATCAAATAACACTGAATGTTGATAAGGATGATTAAATTGGAAAAAAAAAAGACTATATAGAAGGATTAGTGCCCCTCTAAAGAAAAAAAGATGCCATTTTGAGGAACTGGATTAAATCCATCTAAAACAGAATTGCTTTAAAACTTTATTTTACTTAAAAACCTATTTCTTATAAGAAATCTCATCTTTTAAATGAATTTCTTCTGATTAGAAAAATAAGTCTAGTAGAAATTTTTTAATTTGTAGAGTAATATTTTTAATGGAATACTAAACAATATCTCAATCACTTCTGGAATCAGAAAAGTAATAGATGATGGATAAATAGATAAATGGATGACATGACCCCTTCTTGTTTACCCCTCTGTTTCATAATAATTGCTATGTCAGGCTGGGCACGGTGGCTCATGCCTGTAATCCTAGCTCTCTGGGAGGCCGAGGCAGGCGGATTGTTTGAGCTCAGGAGTTCGAAACCAGCCTGAGCAAGAGCGAGACCCCGTCTCTACTAAAAATAGAAAGAAATTAATTGGACAACTAAAAAAAAATATATA